>PVKS010010667.1:0-59329 GCA_004027875.1 Aplodontia rufa
AAAAAAAAAAAGAAAAAAAATCTATGCACAAGTCCTAGCGCAACCCTTAGCACTGAGAAAATCATTATAAGATACGTCTAAATACTTTCTTTACTTGACAACATTTTTCTGTCTTAACCCCAAACCAACATCTTCCTGAATGAAAATTCTAGAAGCAAATCTATTAACATCAGCAATAGGACAAGGGTGTCCACCAATATTTAATGTAGAGGTTCTGGCCAATTCAACTAGACAAGAGAAAGAAATAAAGTTATAAATACTGGGAAAACAAGAGATAAAGTTATCATTATTTGCAGATGATTTGATTAAATACCTCAAGAGTCAAAAGGTTTCAAGCAAAAAGAGACTTCCTTAAGGTGGCTAGAAGCAAACTAATGCAGGAATGTCAGTGCCGTTCATAGGTACCAACAGCCCACATTTGAAGGCATAGACTTTCTACATGCCTGCAACAGAAATTAAATCAACTTTATAAAAAAACATGCCAGGTCTGTATTTAGGAAGCTTTCAACACAACTGAGGAACATAAAAGACTTAAATAAATGGAAAGACATAACTTTTAAATGCTCAACAAATCTCATAAAAATGTCATTCTCTTAAATAAATCTATAAATATAATGAGGTTTCTCTTTGGGGATACATATACTTTTTTTGTGTGTGAGGTACTGGAGTTTGAACCAAGAGTCATTTTACCGCTGAACCACTCCACCCTGCCCACCAGCCCTTTTTATTTTATTTTATTTTGAGACAAGTTCTTGCTAAAAGTTGGCCTCAAACTCGCCATCCTCCTGCCTCAGCCTCCTGAGTAATTGAGATTACAGGTGCAGATGTTTCACTTTTAAAAACTAAGGTTCAACCAGGTTCAATGATATAAGCCTGTATTCCCAGTGGCTTGGGGCTGAGGCAGGAGGATCACAAGTTCAAAGCCAGCCTCAGCAATTTAGTGAGACCCTGCTCAAAATAAAAAATAAAAGGCTGGGGATGTGGTTTAATGACTGAAATCCTCTGACTTTAATCACTGGTACCAAAGAAAGAAAGAGGAAGGAAGGAAGATTCATGTAGAAAAGTAAACAAGTGAAGTTAGCCAATCAGGTTCTTAAGAAGAACAGGCTTGCTTCCATAAGATTAGATGGGTTACATCGTCCAGGGTCCTGGCTTCAGAGCCTAACAGTCTCATAGTGCTTCTCTCCCCTGTAAGGAGACCCCAGAGTGGTGGTGCTCAGGACACAGATCCTCCAACTCTGCCCAGTGGCCCCACACTACTGCTGGGCTCTGGTCATCAGCCCTGCATTCCAGGCAGCTGGGAGAAATGGAAGCTCAGTCCCGGGGGGACCCATACCAACACCTATACTCCCTCCTTCTTCCCACGGGTCAGAGCCTGGTCCAGGGGCCACACCTCTCTGTAAGAGAGGCCTGAAAATCAGGTTCACGATGCTTTGCTGCCTCAACAAGAGTAAGTAACAGAGGAGGGAGAGAGACGGCTGTGGACACGGGGTGGGCTCCTGCAGTCTCTGCCAAAGTGAGGGACCAGCCCCGCCAGGCACTAAAACAAGAACTACGAGCACATGGATCTGCAGGTGGCTGAGCTCAGACGCCTGCAACAAGGACCCAGCCACTCCTCAGAACCAGCTAGCCATCCGGTTAGAACTAGAGTCAGACCACATCTCACACCTCAGAGCACAGCAAATTCCAGGTGAACCAGAGGCTTCAGAGTGAAAAATCCAACCACAAAGAATTTTTTATTTTTTTCTTTGCTGTGCTGGAGCTTGAACCCAAGGCCTTGCATACACTAGGCAGAAATTTATTTAAAAACTTGAGGTGAGGGGCTGGAGCCGTGGCTCAGCGGTTATGGTGCTTGCCTGGCATGCACAAGGGTGTGGGTTCGAACTCCAGTACCACCTACACAACGAAGTGTTGGAGCAATGACAGCCACATGAAAAACTAAATAGAATTGGTTATCTTTTTCTCATTCTCTTCCTCTGTCGCTCTCTCTCTCTCTTTTTTTTTTTTTTAAGAGAGAGGGTCAGTGAGAGACAGACAGAATCAATTTTTTATTGAGTTTTTCACATGGCTTTCGTTGCTCTGACACTTAGTTGTGTACGTGGGTGCTGGGGTTTGAACCCATGTCCTCGCGCATGCTGGGCAAGCGCAGTAACTGCTAAGCCGCCGCTCCAGCTCCTCCCTCTGACTCTTTGTTTTTGTTTTTGTTTTTTCTTTTCTTTTTTTTCAGGGCTGAGGACCGAACTCAGGATCTTATGCATGCTAGGCAAGCGCTCTGCCACTGAGCTAAATCCCCAATCCCCTCCCTCTGACTCTTTAAAAAATAAAAAATAAAATAAATAAAATCTTGAGGTGAGCCAGGTGCATTGGTGCTTACCCGTAATCTGAATGACTCGGGAAGCTGAGGCAGGAGGAATGAGAGCTTAAGGTCAGCCTGGGCAACTTAGGAAGACTGCCTCAAAACAAAAAAAAATAAAAAGGGCTGGGGGTGTAGCTCAGTGGTGCAGCACTCGCCTAGCATGAGCAAGGCTCTGGGTTTGATCCCCAGCACTAGAAACAAACAAGCACACAGAACACCTGTGGCAAGAGCTTTCTAAACATAATCCAAAGCACAAACACCTAATACACAAAAATTATTTTCAGTAAGTTCAACTATACAATACAGGGCTAGAATGGTGGCTCAGCGGTTTCGGTGCTTGCCTGACAAGCACGTGGACCTGGGTTCAGACCCCAGCACCACGTACTCAACTAAGTGTTGGATCAACAAAGGCCATGTGAAAAACTGAATAAAGTTGTTTCTCTCTTAAAAAAAAAAAAAAAAAACAACCATACAATATAAAATTTCTGAGCAGCAAAAACTAATTCAATCAAAAGTCAATGTCTACCATTTAGCACAATGGGAAAATATTTACAAATTATATCATAAGATAAAGGGTTAATGTGTCTCATATGTAAAGAGCTTCAAGAGTTCAATAAAAAGGTTAATGATTCAGGAGCAGGGAAATGAAAAAAACCAAGGCTGTGAACAGAGAGGTCACATGAAGAAGCATGAATGGTTCACCCATGTGTGAAATGACACTCACTCATACTCCTGGTGATGGAAATACAAATTAAAACTGCACTGATAAAATGTCTATCAGATTGGCAGTGGCTCTGAGTATACACTCTGGTGTTAGCGGGAGGAGACAGGGACTTGCACATGCTGCTGTCCACAGCTGCAACCTCTGCAGAGCAGATCTGCAGTTGATCCACGTTAGAAAGGCGCATCCCCTGAAAGTGGGGAGAATGACGTCCAGTGTGGTCCCTGAGATTATCTGGAAAAGCCTACCTACACTTTCGGGCATTGTGCCCACCACACAGGGAGTTCTGGGCAAAGGGAAGATGGAAGAAGGGCTTTCCTGGCGATCCCGAGCTTCTCTGGGCTGGGGTGCAGCTCAGCGGTAGAGTACTCAGCCTTGCTGGGCTCTGGATTCTGTGCCCAACCCCAGGAGGAAAGAGCGAGAAGTCCCAGGGGGATTCTCAGGTGCATGCCCTCAGGATAAAGAGGGCAGCCCTGTGGGCACAGAGGGCCAGAGAACACAGGAGGAGCAGAGAGACCCAGCTTGCCACCTGTAGGGTCTCCTTGCAGAAAGGCCCATAGGACCCCTGCCTTCAGGTGGGGCGCAGAGGCCTGCAAGAGGTTCTGAGGAGGCTGCTCCCAGGATGCTTTGGATCCTGGCTGAATGCTGCACTGTTCCTATGGGAAACAGGCATGGGAGAGGGGAGGAGGGCTCAGGTGTGCACTCTGAGGTGTATGCAAGGAGGTGGGGAGTGGGGAGCGCGGAGGGACAGTCCAGCCCTGACCAAGGAGGACCTTCTTCTCCAGTTCAGACCTTGGCAAGTCAGGACACGGGTGGGTGTGACCTTCCTTTGTGACAAGGACATGCTGTGCTGAGGACCAACAGAGAGGCACCTACAGCGGGTAGGTGGAGGGCCTGGGCAGCCAAGGACCATGTGGCCCTCCACCCAGGACAGCCCCTGCCCTGGGCTGTGCCCGCTGGGCTGGTGGCAAGCCCTGCCCACTGGGCTGGGATCTGCTTCAGCATCCCGTGCACAGGGCCTTTTCATCCCTTCTGCATTCCCAGCCGCCCAGCAGCCCCTTCCCAGAGGGAGGACAATGGGGTCGGGAGGGTCTGCCCAGCCAGGCTGGCAGGGCCATTGTGCGTGAGGCCCTCAGTGTTTGCAGAGCAAGGGCCTCGGCTGCTGAACGCACACAGGCATCCCAAGAATGCTGCCTGGAGCCCCCAGCACTGGCCACCCTGAGCCTCACCCGGTCTAGCAGAGAAAAGCTTCAAGCACCCAGCACTGCCGAGCGCAGTGGCCCGGGTCGCGCCCTGCACAACTGGATGGAACACCACCAATGCGGCAGCCTCAGCTTTCCAGCAGCGTCCGGGATCTCAGCAGTAAAATGGGACAGAAGCCTGGGTCTGTGAGAGCATCTGCTTTAGCCCAGGGTGTCAGGGGCATGGGGGACATGGGCAGAAGGGAAGCAGGGGAGGAGGAAACTCTCTTTGGACAGGCTGTGGCCCCGCCAGGCCCAGAAGTCAGCTGCCCAGAGAGCTGACTCCTGTCCCTGTCAGGCCTCTCAGCCCCCATAGCAGATCTCACAGGACAGCGGGCAGGCATGGGGGTGGGTGGGTGGTCAGGGTCAAATGGCACCCAGGTTTTAAACCACGCCCTCACTCCAGTGCTACACCCAGAGAGGGACTGTAGGGTGGGGCCAGGGCTGTTTTCATGGGCACTGTGAAAATGTCACTAGCTCACCTGATAGTTTCAGTGCTGGCCTGGCTGGCTCCCCTGGGGACTAGGCAGAAGTGACGTTCAAGCCTGCTCTAAGAGCTCAGGTGGAGGGCTGGAGTGGTGGCTCAGCAGTTACGGCACTTGCCTGGCATGCACGAGGATGCAGGTTCGATCCCCAGCACCAAGTAAGTACACAACAAAGTGTTGGAGCAATGAAAGCCACATGAAAAATTAAATGAAGTTGATTCTCTCTCTCTCACTGTCCCTCTCTCTTAAAAAAAAAAAAAAAAGGAGCTCAGAAGAAGAAGACGTGACCTGCCCCGTGCCCATGCTGGCCAGGGATTCAGTCTAGTCCCCAGCTGGCTGCACATTTGCTGAGCGATCCCTGCTCTCAGACTCAGTTTCCCCACCTGTAAAATGGGGATGGTGACTGTCTATCAGCCAGGACCAACCTGGGGACGGGACTCAGACTGGTTACCTGAGCTGGACGAGCAAGTGGCAACCATCATTCCCTCAGGACACACCAGGAGGACTCCCTGGTAGAGGTAACACTTCCGGAAGGAGCCTGAGTCCCCCGTGTGGAGAGGGTAGGTACTCAGTTTGAGGGAGGGGTAACCAAGCCCCAGAGCATCTGGGTTTGCAGGGACACCAAGCAAGGGAGGTGGGACATATAGGGTAGACCAGGCCGTTCCAAAGAGTCAGAGTTGGCGTGGAGTGAGTAGGGGAGAGGAAGAAGGAAAGGGGCCTTCCCACCAGAACTGCCCAACAGTCATGGAACATCTGGGCAGCCTGGGGTTGGGACACACAGGAGCCTGTCTGCCTCCCGCCTTGGCCAGCACAGATGACCAGCCCTGACCATGAGCTTGCCCCGGGGCCATCTTTGCCAAAAACCCATCCAGGGCAAGGAGCTGCCCCGGTGCGCTACCAGCATCTTGCTGGGCCTCTGGCCTCCCCCGTCTGAGCTCCCCTGAGCCTCTTGGAGGAGGCCTGGTCTGGGGCTGCCTCTCAATGGAACCTGGGGGCTGAGTTGTAAGTGAGTGTGTGGGCCAGTCGTGCAGAGGAAGGTCCCAGAGAAAGGAGTTTGCTAAGAGGGTGCACCCTGGGTACTGGCCACCAGTGTCCACCATGGTACAGGGTCAACCTGGCAGAGGCCATCTCAGCCAGCTCTAGCCTCGGCTCTACCCGGCCTGGCGGCCTCTTTGTCCCTTGCCTGGTGCTGGGCCACAGCAAGGCAGAAAGGAGGCCGGGCCCCAGGGTGAGGGGCCTCGGGGACAGGAAGGGGGAGCTGGAACTGTTTATATGCAGGCCAGGCCTAGACTCCAGCCATCCTTCACCCCGGATGTGGACGGGAGGGCTGATGGCCAGGCAGAGCTGCCAATGTGGCCTGCACGGCCTGCGCCCCAGGCCTGGTCAGCCTTTTCCTGCCTCTGAAGATGCCCTAGGGGAATCCAGGTCCTTGGCCCCAGAAGGTGACCTCAACCACCCCCCACCACAGACCTGTGTTCCAGAAGGGGAAACTGAGTCAGGGTGTCTGTATACCTGCTCTAAAGCTAGAGAACTGGGTTGGAGTCCCACCGTGGGCAAGACACCTCCCTAAGGGTCTCATCTGAGACCCCTGGCTTCTGGGATGGAGGCTCAGAGCTGGGGTAGGGCCTGCCGCCCATGAGCTTAACCCCTGCGTTGCTTTTGAAACTGAGGTACTGAAATTCCCATAACACAGCAGCCCTTGGCGGGCACCACCATGTACCCACCCCCTCTTGGTCCAGAGCGTCCTCGCCTTCAGGGGGAAACCTGCCTCCCGTCAGCAGCCGGTGTCCCTCCCCCTGCCCAAGAGCTTTCTGTCTCTCGGGGTTTCCTAGTCACAGGACCACAACCGTACAGCATGGGGCCTGGCACATGGCCTCCCATCGCTGCATCACTGCTGTCCCCTCCCTCCTTCCTTCTCCCTGTCAACTCGTTCCTGCTGGGGGAGACCTCGGGCCCCTGGCCTTCCTGTTTGCAGGTGAGAAGACTGCAGGGGGGAGTGGGGCTTCCCTGGTCCTGTTCCTCATCTGAGGAGCAAAGGGGGAGCTCTCCAGACTCATTGCTGCTCCCCTCCCAGGCAGAGTGCCGTGAAGGGACCAGGGAGTCCTTTGCTGAGCAGTCCACAGGCCTGGAGGAGGCCTGCCCAGGCCTGTGCCACCCAGCAGGGAGAAAGGAGATTAACGCCCCACTTGGCCTCCTGATTGCTGTCCTCTTGTGTGAGTATCGAGGTGATTAATGGTGAGAAGATGTGCCCTTGCACACCGCAGGTCCCCAGCCTGGGCAGGCCCTTCCCAGCCTGGCTGTCCCCTCCCAGCCTGGCCGTCCCCCTGCCTGCCCCCAGCTCTTCTCAGGAACCAAGTTTTTAGCAGAAAAATAGGAATTCTTTGCAGGGAGATGCACTTGGCCCTAACCCTACCATTCTCAGATGAAATGGCCCAGAGAGCCAGGTCCACTCAGCCTGGTGTGGTTTTCCAGAAAGAGGGGCAGAGGGCTCTGGGCTGGGCAGAAATATCCCCACGTTCCAGACTCCTATGGCCAGGGAGAGGCCAGGAGGACAGCTCTGTGTGGTCCCCCTGCAGGACACGGCCCTGGAGTTTGAGAGGGAGAGCTGGTGGCTGGCCACACTGACCCCAGGGTTGCCCAGGTCAACCTTCAGGCCTGCAGGGGCTGGACACAACCTGCTGTCCCGGGCCAGGGTCAGGGCTCCCTTGGGCCCACTGCCCTGTGAGGCTCAGGTCTGAGCCTGGGTTGTTGGAGGGACAGTCCTCCCCATTGCACCCTGACAGTGCACCCCACCTCCAGAGAGCACCCTCTCTTCTTTGCCTGCCTCAAACACCGCACAGGCTCTGGGAGGGCACGTGGTACAGACAGTCCTCTGAGGGACAGAGGTTTGGGGGACCTGGAGGGAAGGGGTTGGGATACCCACCGCTTGCCTGATCCTGCCCTCTGGACTGAGTGCAGGCCTCGCACCCCACAGAGTCTGCCTGTTGGGGAGGGAACTGGACTCCTGCCCTGCGCCCACTCAACAGCCCAGAGCCAGGCCCTGGAATCTAGAGCCTGCGGTGGGGGCGGCTCCCTGAGCAGTGGGTGAAGATGGAGGCCCATAAATCAGCTTTGTGAGACCGTCCCAAGGCAGCAGAAGACGCAGGAGCCCAGCCCAGCTTCCCACCGCGGGAAGGCCAGCTGCGCGGGCATTTCCTGCCTCCCACACACATGTGTCCCGAAGCCATGCTGGGGTCGCTCTGCAAGCTGGGAGTCCTCGCCGTGGCGATGAACAACCCACTCTCTGCACCTCCCACCCCGTACGAGCGTTTCCCACGATGAGGACGGTCACAGGCACCACCCGAGCAGCTGCACATTATTCAATTAGACAGCGCCATCCCTGTGGCCTCTCTCACACTGGGCGGTGAGCCGTGAGCCTAGTCCATCCCCCCACGGGGTCTCCAGGTTCCCTGTCATTTCCTCTGGGTGGCTCTGGGGAGTCAATGGCTGCCTCTCACTGCATGCGGCTGTTGGGATCCATCTGGGATCCAGGTGGATGGAGGAACTTGCTCCTTCCTGAGCCGGCCCTTCCCATGAGCCGAGGCGGCCTGCCTGACAACCTCGCTTGGGCTTCGCTTGGTGGCTGCCCGACTTCAAGCGGCTCCTGTTCTCAGCTGCGAGGGGCAAGCTCTCATTTCCAGAGCTCTTTTGGAAAGTCCCAGGACCTGCCAGAAACGGCCTGGTGTCTTCACCCAAGAGGGGCTCTTGTCAGAGACTGCAGACCTGTTGGAGAGAGGAAGCTCTCCGAGACAGGGCAGATCAGCCCCAGGGTGACCCTGCTGCCCTTTCCCCACTGGGCCTCAGTTTCCATACACACCTCCAGCTGGGAGCCAGGGCAGGCCTGACTGGGCTCAGCACAGGCTAAAGGGACCATATGGGGTCCACACTGAGGGTAGGTCACAGGGCCCCAGGAGCCAGCCAGAGCTTGGGCTTATTTGGGGAGTCGAGTGGACCCCTGAGAAGTTCCCACATGGCTGGTGGCTGGACCCTTAGCCAACAGCTGGCTCAGCGAGGAGGTGGATACAGCCACGCAGAAGTCATTATTTCCTGCCGACTTTAAACATTTTGCGAAGCCTTTGACCCGTCTCTTTCCTTTTTCACAAGAGCCTCCGGCCCCCCATGGACTTTCCTGTTTACTGAGCCCAGAGACAGGCCTGGACCTGGATGGCTGAGGCTGGTTGTCTGAGTCTACCATTGGCCCCAGGGCTGCTGGGCAGCTGGGCTGTCCAGGCGGGGCTCACCAGCAGGTCTTGGCCCCTGCACCTATTCTCTCCAGCCCTGCACTGCCCCTCCTGTGGAAGCTGTCCCCAGACACACAGCAGCAGAGAGGCCCTGCTGTGGACTTAGAGCCCGGGCCTCCTCATGCCAGGGCCTGCCCTTGAGCTCCCACAGGCTTGCTAACTGTCCATGGCCCCAAGAGGCTGCAACTCCTAAGGGTCAGAGCACAGAACAGTGTCCCATGTGGGGTTTGGCTCAGGGAGCAGTGACAGCCCTGCCCCCACCCTCCCGATACATCTCCACACGGTCTATCAACATTCCACTGCACCCAGCTGGGGTGCGGGTGGCATTGGGCCTGCAGGTGTCTCAGGATGAGGGTGCTGCTGGAGAGGGCTCCATGATTCAGGAGGAGCTAACTGTAAAGTCCCTGCCTTGTCCTGTAGCCGCCACACACCCGACTCAGCTTCAGGCTGTTTCCCAAGGTAGCCTATGCTCCGGGTCCATGCAGATGGTGAGGTTGGAGGAGTCTAAGCTTTCACAATGTCCCCAGGATTTTCATGCCCTGTGTCATGTTGGTCCCTGACCCACCCCATGGGAAGCACAGAGCGGGCAAAAGCATCCCCACCATGCAGAGGAGGAAGAGAAGACGCGGGAGGTAAGGGGACTGAGCCTGCGTGGGCCTTGTTTCCCGCCCCAGGAGGTGCCGCCTTCCCGCTAGACCCTGCACCCTGGGAAGACTTCCTTCCTCCGGGCCAAAGAAAGTGAGCAAGCCACCCTGGGAGGCAGTGGCTGCCATCCTGGGGTGTGGCAGAGGCTGGAGGGCTGAGCTGCGGGACTGCAGACAGCTGCTGTAGACCCGAGTGGCAGCTGACCAGGAGGGTGCCTCTCCTGGTGAGGCTGGCCCCTCCTACACAGAGGCCCCAGGGGACCACAGTGGCACCCAGCCCCAGCTCGGCCACTGCAGGTCACCATCCACATTAGGATGGAGTGCCCTTGGCTGCCCCGGTCCCTCTTCAGTCCAGCCAGGGGCACTTCACACTCTGCCACCCTTGTGTAGCTGACACAGTGCCCTGAGCACGGCCAGGCTCTGGCCCCCAGCTTGTGGTGTCTGGAAGCTCAGGGCCTTGGCCACAGGGCGGGGTGGTGGAGATCCATCCCAGCAGACTCGTTCTCCTACCACAGAGGAAGCTGTGTGCTGGCTGTGGGGCCCTAGGCACCTCTGATCCCGCTGTGAGGTCCCTGAACACCTGGGTGAGGAAACACCTGCTGGCCCGGACCAAGGCAGCAGGGGCCACTCAGCATGTGGGAGAACAGAGCAGCCGTTTCCAACGAGCCGAGCCGCCTGCTCCTCTGCCCGCTGTGGCCCAGCCCCCGCTGGCCTGCATGGAGGAAGTGGCACAGGGGCAGCAGGGTCCTCAGCCTGAGGAAGGGGCCCCTTGCAGAAAGGGGCTACATGTCAGAAGCAAGCCATAGCACAGGTCTGGCCTGGCCTCAGTGGCCCATGAGGAAGGGGTGGACGCAGAGTTTGTTGTGACGGGAATTGGGCCAAGGCCCTTCACGTGCAGCCAAGAGGGCTCACCTCCCCCTGCTCGGTACATCCCTGGAAGATGGGTCTTTCATCCACCCCAGGCCCTGTGCAGGCCAGCCCAGTCCACGCCTGCAATGTAGAGTCCAAACACGGGGCAGAGGACCAGGGAGAAGTGGGTCCCCAGGTACAGATGACCACTGCAAGTGCTGGCCACGCTGCCTGCTTAGCTCACTCCAGCTCCTCGGGGCCAGAAGTACATCCACTCCACCCTCCGGAGCCTGAGGCTCGGGGTGGGATGCCCGGCTGCCAGGGAAGCTGAGGCACAGGCTGGGGTCCTGGCTCCAGAGCCCCCAGGGCTGACTCCAGAGCTCCTCGGGCCTGAGTGAATCTGTCACCCCCTCTGGAGTCTGAAGCTTGTGGTGAAGGCCCTCAGCCGGGACAGTGTGAGGAGAGTACCCAGGTGCCAGTGGCTCCTGGGGGCACACAACTGTTTCACTGTGAAGCAAACACAGTTTCTAAAATACAGTCAGGGTAGTGGGGCTGCTAAGGAGGCTGTGGTTTTCTGAGGAGGGTGACAGCCCGGGAGGCACCCTCTCCCTTAGTGCCAGTCCCAGGATGCCTCGGGGTGAAGCACTCTCCAGGGCTTCTCTCTTGGCCCCTGAGATGCCAGGCTGCCTGGGAAAAGCTGGAAGAGAAGACCTATGGTCCAGGAACAGGCAGAGGGTCTATGGGCCATGTGGTCCCCTCCCACCCAGTGTAGCCCACCCTGCTCGGGAGCCATTGACAGGCTGCTCCACATGGGCCGCACTCACCCTGACCACAGGCACCGCCAGGCCACAGTGACCTCTGTCACAGTGGGGTTCCAACAGACTCAAGTGACATTTGGAACACATCTCAGTTCTTGACTTCAATTTCCTTGCAATTGGGTCCATTAGACTGAGCCATGCCTGGAGCTTGCAGCCCACTCAGAACACAGGTTCCTCCTCCAATGACAAGGGCCCTGGGCTACCAGGGGTGAGATCCCCCACCCCTGCAGGACTGTGGCACCAGCTGGTGCAGGATGGGAGATGGGGAAGCCTCCCTGGGCTGGCACAGAGTCCCTACACCAGACCATCTACTCCTCCAGGGTTTGGGCACCTACGCAACACCAGGCAAGTATGACCCTGTCCCTCAACCTTCTGGTCCAAATGTGTGCTGGGGATGGTTCGCTGTGGTTGTCTAACTTGCGGGCTGGGGACCCAGTTCCCAGGCTGCCTCTGGTAAAGATGGGCTGTGGCAAGAGCCAGGCACTGCTCCCACTGCTGCCTTGAAGCTGAGTGCTCCCGGGGGCCGTAGCCATTAGAGCCTGTGGGGACACAGGGCCTGGCCCTCGGTGCTTCCAAGGAGTCTGGTACATGAAGATTCAAGAGGGCAGCCTTTTCCCCCAGCCTCCTGGGACTGTCAGTCACCACCCTGGCTTCTCAGCAAGGCCTTGAACCTGCCCTCATTTCCTTTCCACTTTTAAAGTGTTTGTACCCCACACAACCCCGTCTGGCTGCAAGGTTGGCCCAGTGGGTTTGGGCTGAGAAGTCTGGACAAGGCTGCTTCCACATGTTCCGGGAAAGCCTTGGGTCCGCCCCCGCCACAGGCTCTGCCCTTGGAAACACAGCCGGCTCAGGGACCCGGTACCCTCTGTAGCCCTGGGCTTCTCAGCCCCGTGCCTGGGCCAGCAGATGCAGATGGTCAGTTCCCCATGGTGGAGTGCTCCACCCTGCCCGCTGCGCAAGCCACTCGTACTTCAACTGCCAAGGAGGCCACACGCACGCTTCTACCTGAGGACAGGCCTGTGCCCCTCGGGCGGCAGGTGTGGTGCACCGGTGACCTGAAGGCCTCAGGATAACCCTGCCTTCCCTCCATCGCCAGGCCCTGCTGGTGCACCCAATAGCCCTGGGCAAAGCTGCAGAGTTCAGAAGTTGCCCTTTCCCCATGCAGATGCCACTGCCGAGAACTTGGTGTCTTCACACCACAGAAACATGAGCTGACTAGTCTCGGAGGCCAGCCTGGGGTCAAAGAGAGACTGTGACCCGCTGAGGATCTGGGAGACTACTCCAGCCTCTCCCTGGGTCCTGGTTCCAGGCTTGTGTCCCCAGCGCTGGGTCCTAGCTGTCTTCTCAGGGTCCCCTGCTGTGTTCACATTCCTGCTCCTGAGGACACCATGAAATGAGGGCTGCCCTCATTTCAGCTCCATTACTGCAAAAACCCTACTTCCAAGTAAGGTCACATCCACAGACTGCAGGGAACCCTGTCTAACTATTTTCTGGGAGACACAATTGAACCCGTAACGCCTCGTGAGCAGGGGCAAGTGGCCCGCCAGGAGGGAAGCAGGATGAGGGAGACTGACTTCCTGGCACATCTCAAGGCCGTGCTACCCAAGGTCCAGTCAGGGGTGCCAGCACATGCGCGCCATCCTCAGTGCTTCTGGCTCCAGGACCCAGCCCTGTGGGTGCAGATAAGGGGGCCAAGGACAGCAGAAGACCTTCTTCCCCACACCTATGTGCGCCTGCCCTCGCCGCCTCGGGAAAGCCCACCTGGCCCCACTGATGGTGCTCAGCTCCTTGGACCAGACACCCTGTGTCCTGTCCTCCGCGTGCCCACAGCTACACCAGGAAGCCCCCAGAGCCCAGCTCAGCAGAAGCAGCTCCACAGACAGGTTTTGAGTGCATAGAAGACCCGCCACCCTGCCAGAGTGGCTGCAACCAGCCTACTCCCACTTGGGTCCTCTCAAAACCCAAGACGATGGCATCACCCCTGCCCCAAGCCCCAGGGTAGTGTTGCTCTGTGCGTTTGCACCTGCTTGGTCCCCTCACCAGCCCCTGTCTCTGGAAGAGGCTGGGCCTGCTGGCCTTGCACAGCCCCGGGTCTGTAGATGCTGACCCAGGATGGGATGGATGGATAGACGGGGCTGCCAGGGCCTATCCACAGCTCCTATGGCTGCACACCTGGGCCAGGTGCCTCTGGCCCTGCAGCCCTCTGCACAGCCTGGGTCAGGGTACTGGAGGCACGAGGGCCTGGGACAGGCTTCTATCCCGTGTCGCCTGCCCGCCTCCCAGGCTTCCAGGCACTGGGGGTGGAGCATGTTGCCTGAACGCATGCAGACACGAAGAGCATCTGCTTTGCTTCACTTTCTCCTTGGGAAGGAATTCCAAGACTTGTTCCTCTAAAAAAATTTTTTTGGTACTGAGGATTTAACCCAGGAGCCCTTTACCACTGAGGTACCTCCCAAGAATTTTTTTTTTTTAACTTTGAGACAAAGTCTTGCTAAATAACTGAGGCTGCCCTCAAGCTTGTGATCCTTCTGTCTGAGCCTCCTGAGTTGCTGGGATCACAGGTGTGGCCACTGCTCCCAGTTTAAGACATGTCTGAGGGGGCTGGAGCAGTGGCTTGGCGGTTACGGCGCTTGCCTGGCATGCACCAGTGTGCAAGTTCAAACCCCAGCACTGCATACACAACGAAGTGTCTGAGTAATGAAGGTTACTTGAAAAACTAAATAAAAATTGCTTCCCTCTCTCTCTCTCTCTCTGTTACTGTCCCCTCTTTCTTAAAAAAAAAAAAAAAAAGACATGTCTGAGAAACCAACGTTACGATGACCATGCTTAGGACCCCAGCTCTGGGTAAGGAGCACCAACCACCCCCACCATGAGTGAGGCCCCTGGGGACAGGAGAGATGGCTCAGCTCAGACTCATTACAGTGGCCCACTTCCCCCGCCCCTGTGTCACCCAGGCCCGGAGGGTGGTGGAGGAGGGGAACCCCACACACCTACACACTCAGCTCTCCCTGGCACCTGCTCTCGGTTGAGGGGAACCAGCATTCTTCTGAACCAGAGTGGGAACCAGAGTGGAAAAACTAATAATTCTGTGAGGACCCCAGAGACCCTGTCCTTCCTCAGGGCCACAGACCAGTGTCCACCCCAAGCTGGCCACAGTGGCACTCAGCATGTGGTTGCCCACTTTGGTCAGGCCAGGAATTTGGGTCCCACATGTGGGTCTGCCTGGCATCTCTGACCCTGGGGTTCCCATGTCCCCTGGCTGACTGGGCTCTTCTGGGCCCCCACCCAGCCACAGAGAGCCTCCTGTCACAGGAGGAGTCTCTCTCCCAGCCCGGGGGTAGCCTGCCTGATTTACCTTGAGGCTGCAGCAGCCCTTGAGATGGTGGGGTGGGGGGGGGTGCTGGGAAAGCCACCCTCACAGCTGGGGTAGCAGCCACCCAGCCACACTAAAGATTTGGACTGTCCTTGCTGGTTTTGACAGTTACAGTACTAAATGTTTAGCAGTCAAACGCTGATTATGATCAGGAGCCCCTGAGAGGCCAAGAGAAAGGGGACAGCGCCATCGCAAGCCCGTCCTGGGCCCAGAAGTGCCATGTGCTTGCACATTCAACTGGCATTTGCCACCAAGGGGCCTGTTTCTATTTAAATGGCCCAGAGCAAGCCTCTGACTAAACCAACATTCCCACGCCAACCCTCAGCAGCGCCTCTGGTTTTTGGCAAATTTTTTTCCTTAGCTGTCAAGGCAAAAATATAGAATTCTGGTCTTACTTAAGGATTGTTGGGGGGTTTTCCCTTCCCCTGGGGGACCTGAAAATAGTTCACAGATGTGCCGTACCTGCTAATGTTTGCGCTCAGCATTACTGCACCAGAAGGATTCCCTGAGCTCCCTGTAACCCAAACCCCAACTTCCAGGCCCATTTTGTTTTTAAGAGGGGGCTGTGCGGGGAGCACGGGGGAGGACGGAAGCTCTAAACATGTCTGAATGTGTCTGGAGCAAATTCCAGGAAACCCAGGCCCCCTGAGAACCCAGTGCCCTGGGCTGGGGCTCTCGCAGGCAAGGACGGGTGAAAGGTCTGCCAGGGCTTCTGCTCCTGGTGGAGACTGCTGGAACAGGGAAGCCATCCTGGGCCCTGGAAAAATAAAGATGAACTCTCTGAAAAGGGAGCTCTCCAGCTATTTTAACTCCTAGAAAGGAAGAGGAAGGAGGGAAAGAGAAGGAAGAGAGGGGCAGGAGGAAGGAAGGGAGGAGGAGATGGGGGAAGGATTTGTCTTTTCCAGTGACTCAGCCAGTACAGGCCAAGTTGGTGCGGAGCCCCAGGGGCGGGGCTTCAGAGTTTCGTCCCCTGGGGCCTTTTTTTTTTTTTTTTTTTTTGGAGAAAGTTCTGAGCTGCAGCAGGCAGGAGGCCAGGCAGGGTGGAAGCATCTCTTCCTGCAGGCTCTGCAGGGGTCCTTGCACCCCAGCTGCTCAGGATCCCAGGGGTCTGGGAGTAGAGGCAGACCCTAGGCTTGGCTGGGCTCCACATCCTGCTCAGAGCCTGTGTCCCCCCTCACCCCCAAGGATGGGCATGGTGACAGCTTCCCTGCGAGCCCAGCGCCTGCCTGGAGGTGCTGGCTTCTGACTTTTACCTCCCGGTGCCCACCCTGCCAATGTTCCTCTTCCAAGGAGCCCCCTTGGTTTGGGCAGGCCTTGGACAAGCATGGCACCTGGGGTCCATATCCAGTCACTGCATGCCTTCGCAGTGACCCTGGAAGCAGAAGTAGGCCACTGATGCTGGGCCCAGCTCAGCCCAGGCTCTGCAGGCAGCTGAGAATACCCTGAGAACACCCGGGGACCGGGAAAGTCCAGTGGGGCCTCCTTCTCGGGGCCACCTGCTGCCTTTCTGTGTCCATGATTAGAGCAGGCAGATCTCAGCCCTGAGACACCAGGCAAAGGCAGGCTGGTGGCCTCTACCTGAGGCCCACATTGCTCTGCCCATCCTGTGGCCCATGTCCAGAATCACACTGCCCTCCCCAGGGCCAGTTCTGCAGCCTTGGGGCCCACTCTGGCGGTGGCCTCAACAGCTCACCTGCTCTGGAGCTGGGTACCTGCTGGGGACTTGCCCGGGCAGCACACTCCCGGGCCTTTTCGAGGAGGGGAGCAGCAGGGCCTATGTCTGTAACACTATTCCTCCCTCCTGGGCCTCATGGGCACCAGGATTCCAAGTTGTGACTGCTGGGGCCATGAGTAGACAAAGCCCTGAGGACAGTCCTGGCCACACCTGGGGGTTGTTGTCCTTGCACCTGAGCCCTGGAAGGATGCTAGGCCATGGCCCAAAAGCTGACTAAGGCCAGTCCAGCAGCCTCCTTGGGAAGCCAGGCAACAAACAGTACCAAGGAGTCCCAAGCCTGCTGTGTCCACGTTCCTTCTCCCTGGCTCCATCACGGTCAGTCAGCAAGCCACCTAAACAGTTGTGTGCAGGAGCCAGGACCCAGCAAGGACAAATCCAGCCTCAGATGCCCAATGCCACAGGTCAGGCTGTGTGGTCAGGGTTAGGAGCAAGAGGCCAAGGGACTCTGGGCTGGCCTCTGTAGGACGGGAAGGCTGGGATGTGACTTCAACAGTGGGCACAGGCCACAGGGATGGATAGCTGACACATCATGTGGAGCAAACCACAGGCTTCTAAAAGGCCTCGGGAAAGATGCTCCAACCTCTGGGAAATGTTCACACCTAGAAGGGAACAGCCCCGGAGCAGGCGGGTAGTGGCCCTGAGTTGGAGAGGCTGACAGACAGGTCTAGGCCCTGGCCTGACTGTGGTGGACAGGGAGGTTGGGCAGGAGGTACCCCCAAGGCTGGGAGCCTCCTGGGCCTCCAGGGTCAAGCTTAGAAAACAGCCCAGACATTTTTAAAAGTCAGCTCCAAAAGGTGGGGCCTCTCCCCGTTAGTGGTCTGGAATGTCCCCACAGCTGCTCCCTTGGTACCCCCACTCTGGATACCCCACACTCAGCCCAGCCTCTTGCCCCTCCCCCTGGATTCATCTGAGCCACTCAGGCCACACAAGCAGAGCATCCCCTGGTTCCTGCACCCTGCATCCTGGCCTGAGTGGGGTCAGTCTCCTCATGACATATCTGAGCCTCATCTTCCCTCTTGAACATGGGGAGTGTCGGGCATCTACCCCTGGCACTGCAGGCTCATGCACCCAGTTCAACTCTTGCTGGAGAGAAAGGGATCTATGGCCCCCACCTGGGGGGCCCAGTCCTGCTGCCCCTGAGAAACTCCTGGAGAGCTTCAGACATGCTGACCACTGTGCCCCAAAACAAGTCACTGACAACCCCCCCCCCCCAGGAAAACCAAGTCACGCTGACTCTGGAGCCAGCTGTAGACTCTACTGAGGTTGTCTCTGCCACATGGCACCTGGGGCTAGGTACACAGCGGGCATTCCATAAGTATGCCTTCACACTGACCTGGCATTTGGCATGAAAAGCATTTTGATTTATTTCAGGGTCTTCTGCTCTGGAAAGTACCACCAGCACCTGGCAGGAATCTCCCCTTCCCCTCCTGACAACGGTCAGCCCAGTTCTCTGGAGGCAAGAGAGCAGAACTGAGCCAATTCAGTCAGCCTGGGTGCAGAGTCACTGGACTCTTAGAAGAAGGGCCCCAGGCCACCAGGACTTACCCAGGGTTGGTCAGGGCCTGGGCCTTTACCCATCCCCCAAGTCCCTGGACCTGGACAGCTAAGGCTAGAGCTCTCCAGCCTGATTTGTGAATGAAAGAGCTTCCACCCACTTGCCAGGGGCCCACCCCCTTCCCAGGCCAAAGGGAGGGAAGGCCACGCCCACCTAGTCTTGGCTGTCCAGGGGTGCTCAGCAGAGGAGGGACTGGAGCCCGGTTGTGCCCAGTCACCCCTGTCCAGTGTGCCTAGTGCCTGGGGGTCTGAGGTGGTGGTGGTCATCCCAGTGGACCACTCTCTTCCCTGCTAGTAGATGAGGCCCACAGTGGCGGTGCTGTGGACACCACTGGGGTGGGCTGAGGGACTCCCAGTCCCACCCCTCCAGAAGGCTGAGAACCTAGCCCTAAGCCTGTTCTGCAGGTGTTTAGGGTTGGGGCCCACTGCCCCACCCAAGGCTCCATGCAGCACACAGACACTGCCCTCCTGAGGGGCCTGAGGCCTTCTGTCCCTGTCCCAGAAGAAGGAGATGTAGCTGAGTCTGAATTGTGCAGCCTGCCAGCCCTTCCTTCTATGGAAACTGCTCCTCCTGGGCTGCCAGCTCCCTCTGTTACATAAACATCTCCTGTGCCTCCAGGCGCCTCTTCTCCCAGGGTACTGACCCCAAGCTGCAACCCCAGGCTCAGAGAAGAAGGTGACTTTTGGCAAGAGAAGGGAGCAGGCTCCCAGCAGCAGCTTACCCTGTCCTGGACAGGCCCCCTGCACCGGCCAATCAGAGCACTCGCCACTCTACGTAGGAGTGTACCAAAAGAGCAGGTGGGGGCTGTTGGTGCAAAGTCTGTCCACCTCTCTGTGCCCCCTGGGCAAGAGCTGCCTCCAACTGGACTCTGGATTTCTGCAGACTTCTCAGGCCGGGTCCCTGTCAGCCTTCAAGGTGCTCCTCAGGCATCAGCCCCTGCTCCAGGAGGGTCCCAGGACCTGAGGGTACCCAGTGTTGGGATGGGGAGGGCCCTTGTCGTCCCAGCTTCAGTGAATTTTGGTTGCACAGGATCCATGGTAGGCATTTTGAAAGCCCATCGCTTAACCGGCTTGGCAAAGGATGCCCAAGACTGCCATCGCTGTGGAGAAATAAATCATCCGGAAAGCACGTGGGAGAGGCTGAGCGGGTGCACGTCGGGTCTGTCCTACCCAGCCGCGCTTTCCCTGGCTACCTTAGGTGGGCGGGGCCGGGGGTGGGAGCGCAGGGGCAGGGCAGTGACCAAGGAGCTTCTAGACTCCGGTCCTTCTTGAGGGAGCGGGTGCGCAGTCCCTCTGTCGAGGCACTGGCCCCGGGCTGTTCCTTTGGGGCGCCCTAAGCGCCTTCTTCAGAGGCCTTGGACGCAGCGTCACCATCCCTCGGGGTCAAGTGCGCCGGAAGTCTAGGCTAGGGGTGCCTGGTCTCGAACCTCCCGACGCTCAAAGACGCGGCCAAGGGGCTCCTGGGAGTGGAGTCGCTGGGCCAGGGACGCACCCAAGGCTGCTCAGGGCACGACTTCTACAGAGCTGCCAGCCTCGGAGTCCCCAAATCTTGATTCCGCTGCTCCTCCCCACGTCCCGGACCCAGCACCCCGCTGGACACAGTTCCTTGCATTCTCGCCTTTCCCACTCTACTCGCTGCTCTATTGAGATGCAAATCATCGCCAAATGTCGCCAAGTGTGGCAAAGACTGAGCTGGATCCTTCCGCAGCCCCGGCTCAAACTTTTGGCCTCTGAAAACTTTCGAACAAGAAGTAGTCCCCAGGCGCCCGTTCGGGACCCCTTCACCTCTCCCTGGCCCCTAGCCCCGGAGGCCCGGGGTTCCGAAGCTAGCCCAAGCGGAAGAGGCGCAGGGCACTGGGTTCCTGCAGGGACATGACCGCCGCGGGGTTCAGGGTGCGGAGGAATCGGGGGGCGGGGCGGGCCGCGGGGGCGGGGCGGGCCGCGGGGGCGGGGCGCTCGGCCGCTCTGTGCCTCACTAGTGCCTTGGCCGCGGGAGGGAGCACAGGGGCGCGGGGCGCGCGGCGCGGGGCGCGGGGCGCGGGCGCGAGCACAGTGAAGGAACGAGCCGGGGCGCAGAGCCCGGCCCGGGAGACCTCCAGAGCCCAGCCACGCCCGCCATCCAGGAGAGCGGGCGGTAGTGGGCGGCCGCCCGCAGGACTGTCCGGCGCGCGCGTGTGTGCCCGAAGCCAGAGCAGGAGGCCTCCGCCCCGGCAGCGGGCAGCTGGCGGGCAGGCATGCCGCCCCTCCTGGCGCCCCTGCTCTGCCTGACGCTGCTGCCCGCTCTCGCCGCAAGAGGTAGGCGCCCTCCCGCCCGTGAGCCGCAACTTCCCGCGCCCTTCGGAAACTTTGGCAGCGCCCAGTGCGCGCCCTGTGTGGCTGGGAGTGGGGAGCGGGCGGCCTGGGGCTTGGGGGTCGGAGCCTGGGCGGGAGAGGAAGGACCCTACTCGTTCCTTCTTCGGGCAGACTCGCGCTGTCTGCGCCTGGACCGCGCCCGAAGCGGGGTTTGAAGCGTGGGGCGCTAGGGGCCCCGGAGACCTCGCCCTGGCTCGCCCTTCAGCAGCCGCGCGTGGAGCTCGCCGCGGGGGCGGACGAGCAGGCTGCCTACTGCTTTTCGGTTTGAATCGAGTAGGTTTTGGTTTCCTGTTGCTTCTTGGGGCCATTTATTTTCTTTCTTCTCCGCGTCCGGCCCGCGCCCGCGGCGGATGTCGGAGCGCACAGTGTGGGGTCCTGGGCGCTGCGCTCGGCCTGACCGGCGCGGGGCGCTAGGCGGGTAGGGCGGGGCGGATGGTCGCGTCCCCGGCTCCCGGTGGCCTCGGCCCGGGTGCTCCCCACGCCGCCTCGCTGCCCTCCAGCCCGGCTCCGACAGATCGAGGGAGGGGCGTTGTGCGGAAGAGGGCCGCGTCAGGTGGACTGACTTTGACCTTCCCTTTGCTGAGTTGAAGTTTGGAAGTCTTGCGGGGACCGAACGGGACGTGGGGGTGAGGGTGCTTATTTCTCTGCCCGCCTTGCAGGAAGGGGTCTCGTGGAGCTAATGGTGATTGATTTCACTCTTCCCCTAGAATCGGAGGGGGAAATTGTGTGTCCTCTTCCCGAAAGTGGGGTTCCATGTGACGCCCCCACAGAGGACCTTAATTTCTGCAGCCCATAAAATGGGGAGGGAGGGGCTTGATTAGTGACCCCTTCTCGAGAGCTGTCGAATTCCTTCCAAAAAGGGGCTCTCCATTCCCCTCTGTGGGTGCTGCGGGGCTGCCCCTGGAGATGCCCCGGATCAGGTATTGGAGGCGGGGCAGGTCCCCAGGCGCAGCCCCGGTGCCCCAGGAGGCGGCCCTGGCGCGACAATGCGCAGCTCTGATTCCCGGCCCGCGCTTTGTTGGCGGGCGGGGCAGCGGGCTCCGCAGCTGTCGCATTTTCCCACGAGCCGGGAGCTGAGTGTGTCCACCCCCCTCCCCTGGCCCCCTTGCAGATTGCAGTTTGAACAGCGACAATCTCCAGTGAACACCCGTCCCCACCCGGGTGGGGGGCATTGCAAAGTTTGGGAGAGTGTCCTTGAATCATCTCTGTGCTGTCTAGGTGGTGATCAGGCAGGGACGTTCACCTGCTACCTAGCAAGCCAACGCCCCCCACCCCATTTTTTACTGCAACGCTCTGAACAGAATGTTGAGGCCCCTTGGTTTTCACAAGGGGGGCTTCCTGTGATGCCAGCCCCAGCAACCCCACCACACAGCAGTGTCTCCAAGGGTAAAAGGCTGTGGGCTTGCCTCTGGAAGCTGACCTCTCTCCTGCCCCTCCCCCAGGTCTGCGATGCTCCCAGCCAGGTGGGACCTGCCTCAACGGTGGGAAATGCCAAGTGGTCAACAGCACGGAGGAGGCCTGTGTGTGAGTACAGTCCTGTGGGACCTGTTGCTTTTGTCAGGAGCAGAGCCCCTGCCTTCTGGGGACAGAACACTGGGCCATTGTCTTCTTGGAGACAGCCCAGAGGCTGGGCACAGTCACGTGCCGACTTTTATTGGACAAAGTCTGGCAATTACTTAATCACCAGCAATTATGCTGGGTAGAGCTGCTCTGGCCCTGGTGTTGATGCACTCCTTCGTGCGCCACCTCGGGCTGCTAAGGCACTAGTAGGGAATCCCCTGCACCCCATTTCTTCTAAAAGTCCCTGAGAAACAGGACCTTGGGGTGGGTCTTGAGCAGTTACAGAGGGCCAGCACCCACCACCCTGCCAGCTGGTAGCACATCTTCTGGGCAGGGGCTTCCTCTGGGCATGTGAGCCACTCTGCAGGAAATTGGTTCAAAGCAAAACCCACCCTTGGGCTTGGGGTGAGTCGGGAGAAGTTAGGATCCTTGCTGGTGCCACCTGCCTGGGTTGTGGGGTTTGAGGTCTCTGATTTCTGTCCTGGCACCTGCAAACTTCACCCTCCTGACTCCGGCCTTTAGGCCTCCTGTCTCAGGTCCCAACTGTAAAGTGGGCATGGCTGGGGGATGGGTTGTCTGTAGTGGGCTGGGAAATCCTGTTGAGACCCGCTGCCTGCCTGGCTGCCTGCGAGCACCAGCCGGCCTCAGGAAGTTTCTCTGCTGAGGCCGCTGCCCTTCAACTTGAGTTCCTCCCTGATGGGAATAATGAGGAGATGCCCAGGCGGAGGCCTCCCCTCCCCTGGTGGCGCAGTCAAGAAATGGCTCCAGCCGGCTGCGCACCCTCATTCCAACTGCTGAAGGGCCGATCACCTTGACAACACCAGTGCCCCTGCCTCCGCTGCCCAGCCTGTGGGCAGGCAGCCCCCGGCCCCTGCGCCTGCCCTCCCCAACTGAAGCCAATTAAGCAGGTCTGTGAGCAGTTTATTGGACAAAGCCGATTTGTGTCTTTGTCGGGTGCTAATGAATGCACACCACTTTTTTTTTTGCTTTTTTGGGGCCCCTTCTCCCCTGTAGAAGCCTCATGGACGCTTGATGCCCTAAATCTTGTTTCCTTCCATTCAGAGGCGACAGCTGGGATTCAGTGGAAGTACAGCGGCTATTGTTAGGAGGCAGATTAATGCCGTGTGATTAATTATGCGTGGCTTCCCAGAACGCGCAAACCCTTCCCGCCACCTCCTCTGCCTGTGCTGGACAGGACCTTGAGAGGGCCGCTGTGCTGGGGAAGGAGGGGGTGGTCCCCTCTTGGCACCACCAGAGGATGGGCACAGCCTGGCCCAGAGCACATGGAGGCTGGGGTCTCCCATGTACTCCCTGCCCTAAGCGGCTACTGTGGCCCCTGACAGTTGGGCTAAGACCTTTCAGGCCAACCAAGCTGGTGCTGTGGGCTCTTTCCCATTTCCCAAACTAGGGGAAGGTGTCCCTGAGCCCCGTGCAACCCATGCTGGCCTTTGGCAAGGGCTTGGTGCCTGGCCTTGCGTCCTCCACTGGGGCCCGGTGCTCCTTCTTTCTTGGCGGAAGGAAGCCTGCCTCAGTTTGGCCTGGCACTTGGCCGAGCTCTGCCCACAGAGGCCCCATTGTACATACCCCACAAATCTAATTAGAAGATGAGGCGGAAGTGACAGCCTCTGGGTAGCAGAATGGAGGCTAGAGCCACAGCCAGGTCTGACCATGGAGAGGCGCAGGTCTGAGGAGCATTGAGGCCGCTCCAGCCTGGGGCCCAGTTCCCACTCTGGGTGTGGACATGTGAGAGCCCACGATCCTGCTGGGGGGCCTCTGAGCACGGACTTTCTCTCTATAGCATCCCGGCTCTGTAGTACCCAGCCACAAGCTTGTGAAGTTTTTAGCTTTGGTGCCAGCCTCCCGTAGAAGGACCTGGGAAGCATGGAGTCATGTGCCGCCATAGGAGTGCCTGGTGAATCATGTCTTTCCACCCAGGAGAAGGGGCCTTGCTCAGACACTGTCGGTCAGGCAGTGCAGGGCTCAGGACTGGAGAAGTGGATTTCCTGGGTGCCAGATGCCTTCCCCAGGGGTCCCAGTGTCACAGAAGCCTGGTCATCCATGTGGGAGAGGCTGGGCTATATGTTCTGTGGGTGGGACAGTCTCTGGACAGCTGCCTGTGTGGCATCCCAGGCAGCTGCAGTGTGGAGGGTGGTGGCTCTCTGTGATCCTCAGCCTCTTTGCCAGCCCAATGAGTATTGAGAGGCATGCTTGGTCAGATGCCACCCTGTCTCATGTGCTGGGGGGTGGAATTGCTAGAGGGACCCTTGTCCGTTCAGGTAAGCATGCATTTGCTGGCCAACTGTCACCACTGCCTGGCTTGGGTAGGGGACACAGGCACGGGGGGTGGGGGACTAAGATACTGTCCTGCCTGGAGCCAAGTCAGAATTTTATGGAGGTGACTTGCAGGTGGTCTCGGAAGTAGGGCACACCCTCATCCTAGAGAAGCTGGGAGGGTTGGCTGGTGGAGACTTTTGCTTTGGACCACTCTGCATTTAAGGACTGGTTCTGCTGTCCACCAGCTCTAGCTCTATGACTTTGGGTCATCAAACTGCCCAAGCCTCAGTTTCCCCATCTTTAAGCAGGACCCATATGCAGCTGACATCTTGGTGGTGTGAAAGATTGGCTGTGGTCGGCGCCGCGCGTTTCTGTTCCCTCCCACCTTCTCCTTGGGTGCCCACGGGCTGTCTCAGAGGCCTCCTTCTGGAATGTCAGGCTGGCTGGTGGATTAATTCAGAGATTTCTGAACAGTACCGTTGAGTGGGGAGGAGCTTGGTGATGGGAGGGTTCTGTCCCTTGAGACGGCTTCAGTTGGCAGCCTGCTGTGGGTGTGGTGGCAGAGCCTGGGCAGGGCAGGGACCGGGCAGACCCAGCTGTCCAGGTGGGGGCAGGAGAGGCAGCCTGCACAGGCCCATGGCTGGTAAGGGGGGGGCCTGCCCCACTGTGGCCTAAGTGGCTCCCAGCACTCGTGATGCCTTCTGGGTCAGGTGTGGAAGTCGGGGGAGCCCCAGAGAAGCCTGCGCGGCCTGGATGCCAGGGCCCATGCGGCTCCCAGTGGCTCTGCTGCCTTCCCAACCAGCACCTGCGCTTCCTGGTCCTGCTGGCCACCCGCTCCTCTGGAGGAAGCAGGACTGGGGGTGTGACTTCCCTTTAAGAGAGGGACAGGGCCTCAAAGGAAGTGACTGGGCCTGGGGAGGGACAGAATGGAACGTTATGTCACCTGGGTTGCTGCTGTTCCACTGAGTCACCTGCGGTCCTGGGAGGCAGGGTCATTACCTTCCTGCCTAGTTGAGAGCAGAGACAGTCATAGGCCCTCCTCTCTGCCACCTGCTTTTCAAGGTTTAGAGTGCTGAGAAGCCACTTCGCGTGGTGTCACTGGCCAGCCGTGGAACCGTGGAACCATGGAACAGTGGGGAGACATCCAGGAACTGGGCAGGGCCGGCTGGCCTTGTGAGGAAGGTGGTTCTGGGGGTGGCCCTGCCTCGAGCTGCAGCCAACAGTTTTTCCATTGAGAGAATAATAATAAGAGGAGACAGCCCTCAAGCCGTGACCTCAGCAGGAAGAGGGTGGGGCGTGCGGGAAGCCTGGGGCAGGCGCTGAGCCCACAGGGCCCAAGGGTGCAAGCTGGGGCTGTACCCCCGGAGGCTGGGGTGGCAGTGGAGGGGTCCCGAAGGGTGTCACATGAAGCTGGGGGCCCTCTGGGTGGCCAGACAAACTGGGCAGCTCCAGGTTGGGCCAAGGGGTTGTGCCACCCTGGTGTGTGGTGGGACCTTTCCTATCTCTGATCGTGCCTATAAATAGCTGGAGGATGTGGCTTGGCAGGTTGACTGAGCCTCCCTGTCGTTGTCCTCAATGCTAGGTGAGGACTCTAGGCTTTTATCTGGGTTTGTAAACCTGTAGCAGGAGTGGCTTGGTCTTCCCCTGGGGCCTGGCCGAAGTGCGTCTCATCCCCAGTTCACAGGTGGGAAAACTGAGGCTGCAGAGGAGCGCTGGGCGCTGGGCGGGGTGAGGGGGTGGCTTGCGTCAGCCTCGGCTCTGTGCATGTGCAGGCGTGTTCAGGACTCTGGGATCTTTCCTGAAGCCCATGAGGAGGCATCACCAGCTTTAACGAGCGGCCAGCCGTCTTGGGTCACTCCGTGGGGCAAGGACTTGTCAGATCACCCTTGTTGCACAGGCGGGCCCTCTGGTGGTCACACCCTGTACACACCTCCGGGCTGGCTCCCCTCAGCTGTGCCCCTCAGGCCTGCATCTCCTCCCTGGGCCTTGGTTTCCCCCTCTGCATGTTAGGTGTGCTCAGATGTCCTGTGACAGCCCTGGAGTGAGAGTGGTGGCAGCAGTGCCCAGGAGCAGACTCAAACAAGCAGCAGGACAGGGTGTGCCAGGTTGGGACTGCTCTGGGCTCCCACTCTGTGCTCAACCCTTGCCAGAGAGGTCAGAGCTGGGACACTCCTGGCCTGGGTGTCCTTTACCAGGGTGCAGGGCAGTGAGATGCCCTTTCCAGGAGGCCTGGCCCCACCCGGCCCCACCTGGCCCTGCCTTTTAGCATGGAAGGGGAACTGGGACCTAAGCAGGGATGGGGCTTTGAGGAGGGAGTTACACATATCACCAAGTTTGCCATTTTAGCCATGCAAAGTGTGTAATGTGGTGGCATTTAGCATGCTCACAAGATCACATAACTGTCACCAAATCTAGTTCCAGAACTTAGTATTTTTCAGTACTGGGGACTGAACCCAGGGTGCTCAGCACTGGGCATTGAACCCAGGGTGCTCAGTGGGGACTGAACCAGGGTGCTCAGTGTGGGCTGAACCCAGGATGCTTGGCACTGGGGACTGAACCCAGGGTGCTCAGTGAGGGCTGAACCCAGGGTGCTCAGTAGCTACTGAACTCAGGGTGCTCAGTGGGGGCTGAACCCAGGGTGCCCAGTGGGGACTGAACCCAGGATGCTCAGCACTGGGAACTGAACCCAGGATGCTTGGCACTGGGAACTGAACCCAGGATGCTCGGCACTGGGCATTGAACCCAGGGTGCTCAGTGAGGACTGAACCCAGGGTGCTCAGTGGGGGCTGAACCCAGGGTGCTCAGTGGGGGCTGAACCCAGGGTGCTCAGTGGGGACTGAACCCAGGGGCTCAGTGGGGGCTGAACCCAGGATGCTCAGTGGGGGTTGAACCCAGGGTGCTCAGTGGGGGATGAACCCAGGGTGCTCAGTGAGACTGAACCCAGGGTGCTCAGTGGGGGCTGAACCCAGGGTGCTCTCACTGAGCTGCATGCATCCCCACCCCTTTTTATCTTGTATTCTGAGGCAAGGCCTCACAGTGTCGCTGAGGCTGGCCTTGAACTTGCCATCCTCCTGCCTCAGCCATCGAGTTGCTGGCATTATGGTGTGTGCCCCGGTGCCCAGCAAGTCCCAGAACTTTTCTGTCACCTGAGGGAAGTCATGCCTCCAGCCCCTCCTGCGCCCTTGCCTCTGGACTTGGCCTTTCCCGTGATGCCACTGCACTGTCTGCAGACTCTGACTTCTCGCACTAAGCAGCTTGCTTGGCACAGGTCAGAGCTTCAGTCTCCAGGACTGGGTTTTAGCCTCCTGAGACCAGGCATTGGCAGAGGTGGGTACTAGCATGCATATCCTCATTCAGGCAGCTGACTCAGGGCAGAGGAGGGGTGGTGTGGCTGGCAGGTGTCCAGGATGGCTTCCTGGAAGAATAGCACTCAGCTCTGCACCTGCGAGGCCATCTGAAGACAGGGAGCCACCAGGGTGGTGAGTGGGTGAGAATGGCCTGATGTGGCCACAGCCCTGCCTTGCCCAGGGCCTGTGGCAGGCCTGCATCTGCCTCGCCTCAGCTCCCGCCAGCCACCAAACCTTTCTGCCTCCCTTGGCCCAAAAGAGGAGCCAGTGGGAACGAGGACAAAGCTGGTGGAGACTTCCACAGGGTGCTTACTGTGACAGACCCCCGGGTGAGATGGGCAAGACACTCATAGGCCCAGCTGGGCAGGAGAGGACCTGAGTGGCTTGAGTCAGGCTTCAGAGGACAGTCAGGTCCTAGGAGGGCACTGGGGTCAGTTTAGCACCTAAGGTCAGAGCTGGGGACGCCTCACCTGGTGTCTAGGCCCACTATGAATTAGGCTTTGGCCTCATCTGGGGGCACTTTGGCTCCTGCCTGTCCTGTCACCTGCTCCTTGGTCTTCCCCTGCCTGGACTGGGAGCTGTGGGACTGTCCCTCAGGGTCAGCTCAGAGCCATCGGCTGTGCCCTGGTGGGAGCACTGGCCCTTATGGCTGGGCTTCAGACACAACTGACACCCAGTGCCTGGCCCTCCCTCTGACACACACAGTGACCCTGAATTGCCACTGGGGCTCAGGGAAATGCCACAGCCCCTGTGGACAGCCGTGTGAGTTTCAGCATCTGGAGCCTGGTGGTCTCCAGTGGCCGCAGGGGGATGGTTACATGCACCTGACATGGGGGTTGCTTTCTGTGTATTGCTGAGACCTGGGGAATTCGGGGAATGGAAGCCCCAGTTTCACCCCAAACAGTTCCTTTTTGCTGTGGCCCGTGGCACGTACTGCTCCTGGGATAGAAGCACACTGGGGAGGTGCCCCCTGCAAACATCCCTTCCACTTTCCTGTGCTCTGGGCATGGGACTGGACCATGCTGTCACCAGGAGTGGGTTAGCCAGGGTGGGCTTTTCCTCTCTGGTGTACAGGGCCTTTGTATCAGGCCTGCAGTTCCCCGAAAGGGGGACTTGGTGGGGGAGATGCGGAGTGTGCTGGTGGGATGCAAGCTTGACACCCACACCTGTGGTGCCCACATACACCAAGTCAGTGCCTCAGTTTGGGGCATCTTGGGTGAGGCCAGGCCGGATGCTGCCTGGACCCTCCACACAGAGAGCTGGCCCGACCAAGATGGGGCCACTGGCCAGACCCCTCCCACAGCCAGGCCACTCAGCCGGCCTCACCTGCATAGGGCTGTAGGCTGGGGCACCAGGGAGGAGCTGTTCCCAGCTGTGGGAAGGCAGGCTGGACCATGGGCATTGAGATGTTTACTGAAGAAGGGGCCTGGGCTAGGGTGAAGGCAGGCTCCCCCTCTTGCCTGATGGGTGGATAAGAGAATCGTCACCAGTCTGGTCCCAGCCTTCCTGTCCCCTGGCCTGGGTGTCAATGTTGTGTCTGAAGACCTTGAAGTGGTCGTTGAGTTGGGCAAATGGCCCTTGTCTTCTGTGCATGCTGCTGATCGCCGAGGGACATCCCCAAGGTAGCACCAAGGCCTGGGGAGGCTGCATCAACCTTGTACGAGTGCAGCAGCCCCAAGAGACAGGCTGAGGTTTGAGAGGTGGACACCCCCACCCCAAGACTGCTTTGGAAATGTGCGCGGGGATGTGCGGCCGGAGTGGGAGGAGATGACTGCCTGCCTCAAAGGAGGCTTGGGCACTGAGGTGGGGGTTGGTCTCTGGCCTTGGATAGTCCGTGTGAGTCACAGCTCAGGCCAGGGTCCTACCCAGGGAGCTGCTGTAGCTGGAGACCTGGCTCCACCAGGGAAACATTTATGTCTGGTTAGGTCCAGGGGCACAGGTGTCCGCATGGCCCTCTTGGTTATGTGGTGAGTTTGAGAAGGGAGGAGCTTTCAGCGTAGAACATCCTGGCTGTGGACCCTGTACCTGCAGGCCAGGCACAGTACCGCAGCCCTGGGGAGCAGCCCGAGCCCTGGCCTTGCCCTCCCTGGGGCTGCCTGTCTGGGAGGAAGGTGGGCGGCCAGGGCTGGAAAGATCTGTCCAGGGTTGAGAGACAGGACTGTGCCGTGGGCTGGGGACCTGCCTCCCACTGTTTCCTCTCAGTGCTGATTGTTGACGTGCGGAAACAGCACAGTTACTGGAAGTGAGAGGTTTGGGGGAGAAGCCAGGGCTTAAAGTGTGCTTTCCCTGCAGCTTTCCAAGGCGGGGCCACTGTGTCATGAGGACTGGCCCATGTGCGGGCCTGGGTTAGTCCTGACTCCTGGGGGTGGCCCTGGAGGGTGGTGCTCCCCTTCCTCACTCCCCCCTCTAGGGGTCTCACAAGGGTGGCCTCAGGCCTGGCTGACTGAGAGCCAGAAGGCAGAGGCCATGGGCTGTGTGTCCCAGTATCTGTGACATGGCAGGGGCCAGAACAGGGCAGCACCTCCCTGTCCTAGCAGCTGTCCCTGGTATGTGCACCAGGACTGGGCAGTTTAGTTCAGCAGCCATGCTGGGGCATCCCCGGGGCAGGTGGACAGTGGGTTTCTGGAAGGCCTGCCTTCCAGCCTGCAGGGTCGACAGTCCGGGCTCGGGCCCCACTGGACTTGGCCTTCAAGGCAGACACGTCCCATTCTAGCACCTGTGCCTGGTCAGCAGCCCAGGCCAGAGAGTCTGCATCCTCTGCTGTGAGGGCCGTGCTCCGAGCTTCCCTTCTTCCCCTCACGAGGGGAGCCCCAGCGAGGCGCACAGGAGGAGGTGCTGGCGTCCCTGCTGTGGCCTGCTGGCTTTGCTTGTTCACACTTTGAGGTCACTGTAGCTTAAGCATAGGCTGCAGCTCACGCTGGAGCCGGTTCCCGATGGGAAGAAAGGTTTCCCCAGTGGCTCAGTGCAGAGCACCTGTCTGGTGTACTTGAGGCCCCAGGTTCCATTCCCAGCACTGCAAAGGAAAGAGAAAAAGGAGCCCAGCCCACTGCAGGATTTGGGCGAGTTTGCCCAGGGGCCTTTCTGTCCAATCAGAGGAGGCAGCCACAGCCGGACAAGAGCCCACGGGCATTGTTTCCCTTTAGTGGGAAATGTGGCTTCCGGGGAGGGAGGATCCATCTGTCCTGCAGAGGCTTCCTGAGGGCAAGGAAGCGGGCCTTTCCTGGACTTCCCTTCCAGCATGCTTTAAACCATAGGATGCAAGCAGGGAAGGACCTGAAGACAAAAGAGCGGGAGCTGGAATGCCTGGTCCTGGGGTCAGGCTGGCTGCCTGCGGGCATGCTACACCTGCCCTGGCCCTGGCTCAGTTTCCTCTCTTGCCCACCTGCTGGTCTGGGGCCAGGGATTGTCTGCATCAGATAGGCTGGACCCTGGATCTGGCCCCTTCTCCTTCCAGCCCCCGCCCAGGCTGTGAGCAGTCCCAGCCCAATGGCTGCAGAGGCTAGGGGTAGCCACAGCTTGTGTGTCCAGTGAGCCACAGTCCCAGCAGTACCCTGGGCTACATAGGGACCTGCTTTCCTGTGTGCTTCTCGTCCCTCCCAGGTGGGGAGAGGAGCCTGAAGCAGAGGGCAAGACAGCAGAGATGCTGGCAGCCATCCCTACTGTGGACTGGCTGGTGCCCAGATGTCCCTGTGGCCTAGCTGGTTCTTGGACAGGTGTTTGAACAGAGGACCCTGGCGAGTCTGGAAGGAGCCATGTGCGCTGTAGCTCTTTGTGCTGGGGACTTTGGGGAGGCGAGGGGTTGGGACTCTACAGTAAGGGCCTCATGTCTCCTATGGGTTTTGTCCCCAGAGCTGAGCTGCTCCTGCTGTTCCCAGTAGGAAAAGACCCCAGGCCCCAGGTGTGGCACGTGGGGCCAGCAGATCACTGTGTCCCCTGCCAAGCTGTCATGAGCACCTACCTCCTGGAAGTTGGTGGCACCTGCCAGACCTGGGGGGCCCTGGACTGGCTTTTGCCCAAGGGAGGGGCCAAGGGCCAGAATTCCTCCCATGCCTGGAAGCCTTGGCATTAATGGGCTAGCGGATCCCATCAGAGTCCTATGGAGCACCCCATCACCATCTCTTTCAGCCTGTCCCTGTCTCTCCCCTCCAGCAAGGGGTCCCCATCCCCTGCCTGGCCCACAGGTGGCTCACTGGCCTGGGCAGGGGTGGCCAGGGAAGGTGGGCTGTCTGTGTGGTGGGGTTGGCTGGTTCTGGGTGCGGTGTGGGTGGTTTGGGCCTTAATGGGCCAGGTCAGGCTGGGGCTGAGTGGTGCTATCCCTGGTGACACCAACTTGCCGATAACTTGTGTGGGAACTTGCAGAGCAGGAGCCTCAGACCCCAGACTCCTCTTCCTGGACAGAGAGCAATCTGGAGTTGGGGGGAGGGGATGCTGTGGGGTGCAGGGCTTCCAGGAGGGCAGAGCCAGGTAGAGGGGCTGGACAGGCTTGCTTGTGGCGGGCCCTGCCCACCCTGTGGAGTGCAGGTCTGGTGTCCTGCCCGGGCTCTCCGAGCACACCAGCTCCCCACTGCAGACCCTGGCCCCAGAGCAGAGTGGGGCCTGCTGCCGTGTGCAAGGCCCCCATGGTAATGCATTGTTCCTCAAACGGTGACCTCTGCCTGCACGATGAACGTGTTCTAGGGACAGGCCTGCGGGTCTCCTGTCTGTGAACCAAATCCCGCCTTGGCCAGGGTAAGAGTCCCCGCTGCCCTGCTGGTGACAGCCTCTTGATTCCCACCGCACTCATGGCTGTGCAGCAGCTGGGCCAGAGCCCTGCAAGTCCCTGGCCTGTCTTCCTGAGGGGCTTTTCTTCCCGAGTTCCTCTGCTTGCTGTCGGAGCGGAGTCCGGAGTACCTCCCTGGGGTCTCTAGTTCCTCCTGCTGGACTGACAGGGCGGCTGGGCACTGGTACCCACCCTCCTCGGCCCCACTTGACCATCAACTCCTTGAGGGCAGGATCTAAGTTAATCCCCCATTTGTCCCTCTGCCCCCTCCTGCTCATTTTGGGGTAGGGGGAGCTGTCATCTATCCACAGGGGGTGGCAGATGGCCGCTTAGCTTGGAAAGGGAAACAGCACAATTTAGAATTAGTCCTGGGTGAAAGGTCACAGCAACATCTGCCTCCGGATGCCTTGGGGAGTCACATTTCTATGGAGCGCCGCTGCGGAGGCTGGGGCCAGCACAGTGGAAACACTGGAGCCTGGGACAAAGCCAGGGACAGCGGTTTGGGACACAGGCTCGGGAGCGTTTGTGCCCCTCTGCCTGGTCTGCCAGAGGCCTGCTCCCTCTGTGGCCCTGCCAGGGACCCCCAGCCCACCTGCCACTCACCTGCTGACCACCAGGACAGGACAGGTCATTGTGCACTTGCCGTCCCACAACGTGGTAGAGACAGAGAAGGTGAAGTGGAGGAAAGGGTACGCAGGTGGCCTGGAGGAGGACAAGGAGAGGGAGCCCTTGGGCCTGGGCTCCTGCTGTGGGAGGCCCGGAGCCTCAGGGTGTGGAGAAGATGGGGCAGTTCTTATCCAGCGTAGACAGGCTCAGGACTCCCAACCTGGGGGAAGTCCCACCTTTTAGCCCCAGAAGGGCCTTCCTGCTGCCCAACAGGGAGAAACAGGTGGCAGGAAGTGCTCTGTGCCTGCTGGATGAGGCAGCCCTTGTGTGACTGTCCCTGGCTTTGCCCAGAGGTTCTTGCCAACTGGCCAGACATGTGTTTAGGACAGAATGGCTGTTGGTGTGGGCATGTGGTGGCCTCTGCCATGGTGCAGGTTTGAAGTCCTCCCACCTTCGAGGGACATCTGAGTGCCATGGAAGAGGAGGTCTGTGCCAGGCAGCCCCAGCTTTGTGACCAGGAGGTGGGGAGGTGCAGACAGGTGGTCACGGGCTGGACACTGCCCAGAGCTGGAGCAGGAGCCAGGCACAGGTGGGCAAGATGGGGCTGTCCTACCCACGGCTTGCGGGAAACTCGTGTCTGCTGCCATGTGAGACAAACTTGGTACTGGCACTGAAGCTGCCTTGCTCCCCTGGGTCCAGACCCCTCTCTACACCAGGCTCAGGACCTTCGGGATGGCCGTTCTCATGGCCCTGCCTTCCCTAGCTGTGGGGGCTCGTGGATGGTGGCCGCACCCATGGCGGCCTGCCGGGCAGCATGCCTTCACCGTGGTGTCCCAGAGCCCAGCCAGGGTGGCAGTGGGGAGAACAATAGGCTCTCTCAGCTGCCACATCCCCATGCAGGAGCCTCATCAGGCCTCTGGCTGCCTGGCTCCCACCCCGCCCTCTAGGGTTGGCTGCTGGCCGTGCCTGGCAGGAGCAGCTGTCCCATCCACAAGTGCACCTGCTCCCCAGCTGCCCTTTGTCCAAGCCGCCGCCTGATTCCTCGGGCACCTTCTCCCCTTGCTGGACCCTCGTAAAGCAGCCTCGTAAGTGAGGTGCACCCAGCCTGGGCAGGCTCGCCAACAGTCCTCCTTGGTATACAGAGGGGAACGGGTGCTCCCTGGGAACACTGCCCCTGGCTGGAGGATGAGGCCTGTGGGTCTGGGCCTTCTAGGCCATTTGGTGACACCCAGTGTCTGCCCCTTAAGACTCTCAGCAAGGTTGCTCCAGGTGCTGGGAGTCCCAGGGTGTCCTCAGGGTATCTAGGGATAGCCCACTTGAAGGGTGGCACCTGGCAGTGCACATGGGTATCCCCAGAGCTATGGGGTGGGCCTTCCCCATCTCGCCTGACCAGGGGAGCTTTCCTTCCCTTGGAGCCCCCATCTGCCTGGCCGAGGGGTCCTGAGTGTGTGTGGGAGCCACGGACAGTGCTCCAGACCCGGCTCTGATGATTAAGCACCCTCTGTCCTGCGCCTACCCCTGCCGACTTTGTCAGTGGCTGGAAAGAAAAAAGCCTTTTCTCCTAGTGAGCCAGCTTTGCCTGACAAAGGGGCATTGATGTGGAGAGGAGGGCTGCTCCTGTCTGGCCCAGCCCCAGCCCGCCGGATCCCAGGCCCAGTGGCCGGTCAGGCTGGCTGGTAACTGGATCCACAGGCAGTGAGGGCTATGCCTGCTCCCACATTCCCTGAGTGTGACCCCACAGGAGACCGTGGTTTCAGAGAGGCAGGTGTGGATGCCAGAGTGGCCACGTGGGTGGAGCTATGCTCCAGGACTGCTCATGATTGGGATGGGCCTACTGCCCCTGCCCCTGCCGCTTCATGAGTTAACTCCCCAGGAGGGACCACGTGGGCAGAGCTGTACCCCAGGGCTGCCCATGCTCCAAGGGCCCGAGTTAACTCCCCAGAAGGGGCCACGTGGGTGGAGCTGTGCCCCAGGGCTGCCTGTGCTCCAAGGGCCTGAGTTAACTACCTAGGAGGGGCCATGGGGGCTGAGCTGTGCCCCAGGGCTGCCCATGCTCCAGATGGGCCAGCTGCCCCTGCTGCTTCACACACTGGGTGGGAGGCACCACAAGGGCCTGAGTTAACTCCCCAGGGCTGGGGGCTGGGTTTGTTTTCTTTAAACCAGTTGGTTTGGAACTTTTGGCTTCGTCCAACAGATGGTCAGCCAGAGTGGCCATTTTATGTCCTCCCTGCCCAAGCCACAGCCACAGATGAAAGACACTAGGAACACAGATGTCTTAGGGCCTCTGGGACAGGGAAGCAGCCCTGCATTTGAGGGACACATAACCCCAGCCCCAAATTGCCTCTGCCAGCCCCTGTCCTTCCCCTGGGGCCATCTCACATGTGGCCTGGGGGCTGCCTTGTGGCAGCCGGCTCACCTGCCCCAGAGGCTTCTCCACTGGGAAGCCGTGTGCCTGTCTGCTCCCAGAGCCCTCCTGGGAGCCTGAGGCCTGGAGGTGACCAGGCCAGCAGGTGGCTGAGGAGGCTCCCAGGGCTGGGGTGTGGCAGATGCTGTGCAGCTGAGCAGTACCTGCAGGAAAGTGAGACCATGAGACCTGAGCCCAGGCCTGGAAGCAGGATGGCTCTGCTCTTCTGGCTGTGTGTCAGGGAGGGACAAGCCTGGGAGGCAGGAGGCTCAGCCTGCCAGGGCCAGCTGGCATAGAGCTGAGGAGGGATGGCCGGTTCCCTGAGCTGTAAAACGGAGCCTCTGCTCTTACGGCTGGTGCCTGGACTAGTGAAGACCTGGTCTGATGGCCAAGGGGGAAGCCGCTGCCCCCCGCCCCCCGCCCTGGCCCTGCAAGCACTTTCCACATTAGCCAGACTTTGATGTTTGAAAGTCTAAAAACCACAAACCCCTTGTTACCCAGATGGTTCGTTTTCATTACAGAGAATAGGGAGAGAGTGGATGAACCTCCAAATGAGGTAGGGACTGTCCTTGTCACTGAAGTTTTCCTTTAAAGTGAATTGCCCGGGGGCATCCGTGTGTCCCCTGTGTGCCCTGTTGTGTGGCTTGTCACTGCAGCCCAGCATCTCTCTGTCCTGGAGCCCATACTGGGCTGTGAGCACTGCTGGAGTAGGGGCCCCTGTGGTGATGGCAGGTGGGTGGGCCACAGGGAACTTACAACCCTGCTTATCTGCCAACAGCTGCAACGGCGCCTTCGTGGGCCAGAGATGCCAGGACCCCAACCCGTGCCTCAGCAACCCCTGCAAGAATGCCGGGACCTGCCATGTGGTGGAGCGCGGGGGTGCTGTGGACTATGCCTGCTCCTGCCCCCTGGGCTTCTCTGGGCCCCTCTGCCTGACACCCCTTGACAATGCCTGCCTGGCCAGCCCCTGCCGGAATGGGGGTACCTGCGACCTGGTCACACTCACAGAGTACAAGTGCCGCTGCCCCCCGGGATGGTCAGGTGAGGGCAGGGGAGGGCCAGGCCCTGCAGAGGGGACCCTCAGTCCCAGGATCACACTCTCCATGTGGCTATCTGTATGCTTGGCTGAGAGAGAGCTGGGGCCTGTGATCCCTCAGTGACCCACCCTCCCCTGCCCTGCAGCTGTCTGGCTCGGGCTGTTCTACTCAAAGTTCCTGGCCCCTCACTGTCCCTGCTTCTGTAAGCAACAGGAGTGCTGGCGTCCAGCCCTGACTGCCCTCTTCCTGCTGGTGCCCTGGCTCCCAGAGTCAGTTGTATTGGGGCTCTGGGAGGAAATAGCCTAGACCCGGGTCTTGAGGCCACCCCTCCCCCTTAGTGGCTGCTCTTGGGTGGTCACTTGGCCTCCTAGGACCTCTGGTCTCTGGACATAGACAGATGACCATGTCTTATAGCAGGTACTGGGAGCTGTGGAGATAATGCTTCAGGCTGGGACCTCCGTAGCACTCAAAGCTGCCCTTGAGCTCCCAAGGAGGCCCTGGCCAGAGTCAGGTGGCCCACTTGAGCCTTCCACCCACCTTACTCCTCCAGGGAAGTCATGCCAACAGGCTGATCCGTGTGCCTCCAACCCCTGTGCCAACGGCGGCCAGTGTCTGCCCTTCGAGTCCTCATATATCTGCGGCTGCCCACCCGGCTTCCATGGCCCAACCTGCAGGCAGGATGTCAACGAGTGTAGCCAGAGCCCGGGGCTGTGCCGCAATGGGGGCACCTGCCACAACGAGGTCGGCTCCTACCACTGCATCTGCCGTGCCACCCACACCGGCCCCCACTGTGAGCTGCCCTATGTGCCCTGCAGCCCCTCGCCCTGCCAGAATGGGGGCACCTGCCGCCCCACCGGGGACACCACTCACGAGTGCGCCTGCCTTCCAGGTAGGTCCTGCTGGCCTCGGACGACACGCACCTGTGAGAGCCTGCTCTGGTGCTGTCGGGCCGCAGGGGAGCAGGAATGCTCCCCCAGTGTGGAGGGAGCCAGGCTCCTGGGGCAGCCCAGGGAGGAAGTCCAGAGGCGGCCAGCCACAGAGGGCTGCGGGGACAGGGCTGGCAGGCTCCTGGAGCTGGGGAGCACAGAGGGGACCCTGATTGTGCTGCAGGGGCAGATTGGGATGTGGTGCTGCTTTGGAGGAAGAGGCGCAGGGGCCGGGCACCAGAGAAGCTGGTGGTTAACCTACCACCACTTTGACACCCCCCAGGCCCCACCAGCCCTTTTCTGCCTAGGGATGTGGTCTGTCATGAGCTGGGCAGCAGGGCTCTCAGCCCCCAAGTTCCTCCCCACTGTCTGGGCTCTCAGTCCCCCAGTCTCATGCTCCCCATGGCACCCTGCCCTTGCCCTGAGCCATCTGGGGGTAATGTGAGTCTGCCTCTGTAGCCACTCACAAGCTGGCCCTTGGATTTTGAGTTCCCTGAGGGAGCACCAGGCCTGTGCTGCCCCTGGGCTTCTCCTTGTCTCTGGGGCTGGGGGCCTGGAGGGCCAGGCAGAGAGGGTCTCGGGTTGCAGGTCATTACCCCCAGTGGTGGTCCTTCCTGGTGACCCTGTTATCTCCTGTGGTGGGAGCAGGAAGACACAGCCCCCCTCATTTCAGCTGCAGTTCTTGTTTGAGTAATTTACTGTTCTAAAAATAATAACAATGACGCAGAGATTTGAAAACCTCATCTGTTGGGCTGGGGATGTGGCTCAGTGGTAGAGCTTGCCTAGCGTGCATGAGACCCTGGGTTCCATCCCCAGCACTGCAGAAAATAAACAAAAACCCTTTGAAACCTCTTTAGTCAGCTGCACCATGGCCGCTGGCACAAGTGGGGAGAGGGCTGGGGTGGGCATGGGGCTGGGTGCAAGGAGTGCACCGGGTGCTACTGACCTGGGAGTGACCCCCAGGCCTGCCCCGCTCCCCTGCTGCAAAGGGGAAGCTCACTACTGCCCGCAGTCTGCAGAGCAGCTCCTGACCTCTGCGTGCAGACGCGGGGCTCCTGCATTTCCTGAAAAGTCCTGGGTAAGCTTGGGGGGGTGCAGGCAGTCCCCACCCCGCCCGCCCACCCGGGCGCGCTCAGACCACAGCTCTTATGCTTTCTGGGCACCCAAGAGCATTGGTTTCAGCCCCTCCTTGGTGGCCGTGTCACCTTGGGCTGGGACCTCTAGTCACAGGGTTGTGGGGCTGGCTGCCTTCTTGTGGGACTGTGGTATAGGTTGGGGGCGTGAGGGACCTTGTCAGAGGACACCCACATGTGGTACTGGCACAAAACCCCTTGGCCAGCATGGGATGAGGACCTCCAGGCAAGGCCATGCCTGCTCACAGCAGCTGCCCAGACAGAGGGCAGCCCTGGGGTGGTGAGAGTGGGGGAGGGGGACCATTAGGGTCTGGCCAGTGCACTGGGTCCAGGTCACTCTCTGATGAAAGGACACTTACTACCTAGTGTGGGCTAGGCTGTCAGGATGGGGGACCAGTGAGGGATGGCCACCAAGGAGCTCAGCCCCTTGCTCCCATAGAGTGGCTGTTCAGACTCCTATGCCCCCTAAGGGACTTGTATGCCCTTCTGATGGTCGGAAGCCCCCAGGGAGAAGCCACAGGTGTCCAAGGAGTCCCAAGACACTGAGGTCAGGACAGTGCCCAGAACCCTGAGTCCCGGGCTGTTTCTGCTGAGCCTCTCCCACCTCGCAGGCTGTCCCCTGCCCCTTTGCCCAGGGAGAATGCTGTGCAGGCAGAGAAGGGCTGGCCCAGTCCACACAGGGTTCCTGCTTGTCCCCTTCTCTCCCAGCAGATTCCTCAGCACTGCCCAGGCTCGGGCCTGCCCAAGACCTCCATCCCACTTTAGAACAAGGCACTCCAGGTGCCAGAACTCAGGCTCAGACTGGGGTGCTGTCCAGACCATTGTCAAATCTGAACTTCTCTTAGCCTGCAGTTCTTGCTCCAGTTCAGTGGTTGAATGAGGGTCTTGGAGGGAGGAGCCCAGGGCAGGAGAGATTCAAAGGCATCCCAGGAGGAGTGTTAATTAGTAACCGGCTGCAAGTTTGGCTGTTGCCAGACGCGCCTTTCTGGGTTGATCATTGACCCAGCGGGAGTTGAGTGGATTAATAGCTAACGAATTGAGAGGAGGCCCTGGTGGCTACCCCCACCTGCCCCGCGCCGTGGAGCCACGCCTGGGCAGCCAGCCTCTCTCTGTTCCCAGAAGGCTGAGGCCAGCCTCTTGTCCTGACTGAGCAGGACCCCCTAGGTCCCACCCGCCCCAGTCTTCATGTTGGAGACCCCAGCCCCAGGTCAGCCCCCGCAGGACGAAGCCTCCGTGGCTACCCGTTGTAGAGATGCCCCAGAACACAGGCAGCACACTCTATAGCAGCCATCAAAAACTTCAGACAGAAGGGTTTTGTGGTGGAACCTTCCAGAACCCCGTGTTCTAGGTCCACTTCTGTTCAGCTGGCCATTTGCATGATCATTCTTCAGAGAGGAGAATGTTAATGTGGGCACGGGGCATGACCAGGTAAGCCCCAGGGCCCTGAACAGGGCCCTGGATGGGCAGCTGTTCCTTTTCTGGGCATCAGAAATGCTGGAGCCCAGCATGGGGCAGCTGGCCTCGGCAGGCTCAGACTCTGCCCGGCCTCTACCACAGGCTTCACGGGTCAGAACTGTGAGGAGAACGTGGACGACTGTCCAGGAAACAGCTGTAAGAATGGGGGCACCTGTGTGGATGGCGTAAACACCTACAACTGCCGCTGCCCACCAGAGTGGACAGGCGAGTAAGCGGGGAAGTGGCCTGGGCAGGGCAGGACGCACCTGCTCCGCTGTGCAGGGTGGTGGGTAGAGTTTGAGACCGGTTCCAAGCCGGGGTGGACCTGGGCCTGGAGACCTGAGGTTGTCCTAGAAGGACCACGTGAGGGACAACTGCTCTGTCCAGGAACTGAATGAGGCCCCCACCCTGGGCTCAGCCCAAATGAGCACCAGCTGCCCTTGGCAGCCCACATCCAGCATGCGGTCTCCACTGCCGAGCCAGGTTGGAGTCTGAGCACTTAAGCTGAGCCTGCTGGGCTGGACAGTTGCAGTCCCTGCCCTTGGGGCTCCCTGTCTGGTGGGGGTGATGGGCAAGGGTGGACCCCCACACATCAGAGAGTTGAGACACAGCCCCTTTGGTGCCAGGGCTCAGGGAAGGTATGGAGCCAGCCCTGGATGGCTCCCTGGAAGGGGTGGCCTGAAGCCCTGAGCCTGGAGACGAGCTCTGTGTGTGGCGGTGCTGGGGTTGACAGTCCTCTACGCCCGTCTGCAGGCCAGTACTGCACGGAGGACGTGGATGAGTGCCAGCTGATGCCCACCGCCTGCCAGAATGGCGGAACCTGCCACAACACCCATGGCGGCTACAACTGTGTGTGCGTCAACGGCTGGACAGGCGAGGACTGCGGAGAGAACATCGATGACTGTGCCAGCGCTGCCTGCTTCCACGGTGCCACCTGCCACGACCGCGTGGCCTCCTTCTACTGCGAGTGTCCCCATGGCCGCACAGGTGAGCGCTCTCGGCCTGGCCCTCTGGTGACTGTGGGCGGTGCCCTCCCAGGAAGGGGGTGTGGTGCGGCTGACCCCTGCCACCCCGCCAGGCCTGCTCTGCCACCTCAGTGACGCGTGCATCAGCAACCCCTGCAATGAAGGCTCCAACTGCGACACCAACCCCGTCAACGGCAAGGCCATCTGCACCTGCCCCTCGGGGTACACAGGGCCGGCCTGCAGCCAGGACGTGGACGAGTGCGCGCTGGGTAGGTGCAAGCCGCAGGCCCAAGGCAGCCCTGTGGGAGGCCAGGGGCCGGGCACGGCCCTCACTGCCCTTTCCCGCCAGGTGCCAACCCCTGTGAGCACGCGGGCAAGTGCCTCAACACGCTGGGCTCCTTTGAGTGCCAGTGTCTGCAGGGCTACACGGGCCCACGCTGTGAGATCGACGTGAACGAGTGCATCTCGAACCCCTGTCAGAACGATGCCACCTGCCTGGACCAGATCGGGGAGTTCCAGTGCATCTGCATGCCCGGTGCGTCCAGCAGGGACGTTGGGGAAACCGAGGCTACGCACCACGGAGCAGGGCCAAAGCCTGGTGCAGCCCAGGGAACTGCAGCTCGGCCTGGGCTGTGGTGCTGGGCTTGGGCGGGGTCGTTTCCGACCGAGTCGCTGGCTGCAGGTCTGTAGCAGGGGCTGCTGAGGCTGCTCACATGCCTTCACCGTCCCCCTCCACAGGCTACGAGGGTGTGTACTGCGAGGTCAACATGGACGAGTGTGCCAGCAGCCCGTGCCTCCATGGCGGCCACTGCCTGGACAAGATCAATGAGTTCGTGTGCAAGTGCCCCACAGGTAAGTCCTCCTAGGAGCCATCGGCTGTACCAGGGGGTGCCAGGTGTGGGCACAAGGCTGCCAGGAGGGCGAGGATTTCACCTGTGAGGGTAGCACCAGGACTGGAAGAGGGTGTCAGCCTCACCCCACTGGGTGCGCAGGGGTGGGCAGCTCCTTCCTGCTGGTGGAATGCAGCTCTTCCAGCCTGGAGAGAAGGGGCTGAGCTGCAGGGTGTCCCCAGGGGGTGGGAGGGGTGGGAGCCACCTGCCCTGTAGTCCCCACGGGAGGAATATCCAGGAGGGGGCTTGGCAGGGTGTCTGGAATGCCCTGGGGCAAGGCTGGCCTCTGGCCTCCTGAAATGCAAATCAGTCATCCCAGACACTGCCAGGCAGCTGTGGCCATAGCAACCAGAGTCAGTTTGGGGCAAAGGCCCCTCTGTCTGAGGGACACAGCCCACTCCAGGGGCAGGCTTTGATCAGAGGGGGGCGGGCAAAAGGCCCCGAGGGGAACCTGGGTCTGCTGCTGAGCCCTGGCTGGGGAAGTGCCCATGGGACACCATCAGCACTGCCCTGTGAACACCCTCCCTCCCGGCACAGGGTTCAGCGGCCACCTGTGCCAGTATGACGTGGACGAGTGTGCCAGCACACCCTGCAGGAATGGAGCCAGGTGCCTCGATGGACCCAACACCTACACCTGCGTGTGCACGGAAGGTGCGGGACAGGCGGGGCAAGGGATCAGGCGTGGTTGTATCTGGAGCCACCTAGACTGAGGACTGAGAGCACAGTGAGGCTCTAACCCTGTGGGGCGGTGAGCACAGCCCAAGGCATGACACAGCACAGTCTTCCTGAGTGGCAGGGACCGCGGAGTGGCTCTGGTCAGCGATTTCCTGAGGCACATCTGGGGAGGGGCTGGCCCTGACCATCCTGTGCCTGCCCTTCCCATGATGCAGGCTACACGGGGACCCACTGCGAGGTGGACATAGATGAGTGTGACCCAGATCCCTGTCACTATGGCTCCTGCAAGGACGGCGTGGCCACCTTCACCTGCCTCTGCCAGCCGGGCTACACAGGCCACCACTGTGAGACCAACATCAATGAGTGCCACAGCCAGCCCTGCCGCCACGGGGGCACCTGCCAGGACCGTGACAACTCCTACCACTGCTTCTGCCTCAAAGGGACCACAGGTGCCTGGCCTGCCTGGGGGCTGGCGGGGGTGAGGCAGTGCTCTGGAGCTGACCACCATGTCCACCCCTCTCCCAGGACCCAACTGCGAGGTCAACCTGGATGATTGTGCCAGCAACCCCTGTGACTCGGGCACCTGCCTGGACAAGATCGATGGCTACGAATGTGCTTGTGAGCCAGGCTACACTGGTGAGTGGTCCTAGGCGGTGGGGAAGGGCCTGGCTGAGGTCAGAGTTCAGGGTTGGTCCTGCACCCCAGGGACAGGGCAGGTATGGGGGGACTTTGGAGAAGGTCTACTGCAGTGGAGACCACATCCCTGTCCCTGGTCAGTGGGTCAGTACCAGCCCTGCCTCAAGGCAGTGGCCAGGCCCCAGGCACCTTCTGCCTCTGCCACTCACTGTGTGCCCTAGAGCTAGGTCCTGGGCCTCTCTGGCCTCCAGGTCTCCTCAGAGGGGCCTCAGCGTCCAGGCTACTGGGAGGCTGGTGGGAGGGAGCGGGCACTGAGGACGGTGACATGGCTGCTCCCAGGTCCTGTAGCTTCTGTCATGTAAGGCAGTTTGCTGTTCCTTGGGAGGCCCCCGGCAGGAGGGTTGGCGTCCTAGCTTAGCAAATGGAGAAACCAAGGCCCAGATGGATCAGGGCCTGCCTGCCTGAGAGCTGGGCCCTGGCAGGGCATGGGTCTCAGCCCTCCTTGCCCGCAGGGAGCATGTGCAACATCAACATCAACGAGTGTGCCGGCAACCCTTGTCACAACGGGGGCACCTGTGAGGACGGCGTCAACGGCTTCACCTGCCACTGCCCTGAGGGCTATCATGACGCCACGTGCCTGTCCGAGGTCAACGAGTGTAACAGCAGCCCCTGTGTCCACGGGGCCTGCCGGGACAGCCTCAATGGGTATGACCCTCAGATGCTCTGCCTGTGGAGCGCAGGGTAGGGAGGCACTGCCAAGGCCCCCACACGGGCAGGGATGCTCCCAGTATCCTGAGTGGGCCATTCTGGCCCTCAGTCAGCCCCTGGTCTCTGTCTGGTAGCTCTGGCTGTGAGCCCCGTGGGCTGTAGTGTCCCCTTGGGGCACAGACCCAAGGGCTTTGAAATACTCACATGTGGCTGTGGTGACAGCTGATGTGTCTGCACCGCTCTGTCTAACGGGGCCCATGAAGTCATTTTGCCCAGAGAGGGTCAGGCTTTGCTCAGGGCCATGCAGTGGGTGGGTGGTGGATGCCTCGGGCTCTGGACACGGCGGGGCTGAGGCCCACGGCACTGGCCTGCTCTGGGCGTATCCCAAGTCTGGCAGGATGGGACCTATGCCACAGTCTCTGCCCCATTTTAAAGGACACAGAGGGTCCGTGTGTCAGACCTTCCATTCCGTCATTGTGCAACTGAGGCAGAGCCAGGCCCATGCCACTTGGGGCCATGCCTGACCTGCAGTGTGGTCACTCTGCAGGTACAAGTGTGACTGTGACCCAGGGTGGAGTGGGACAAACTGTGATGTCAACACCGACGAGTGTGAGTCCAACCCTTGCATCAACGGTGGCACCTGCAGAGACATGACCAGCGGCTATGTGTGCACCTGCCGGGAAGGCTTCAGTGGTGAGTGAGCCAGCTGCTGCCGGGTCCGGCTCCTGCTCACCACCTGGAGACGAGGGGCGAGGGCAGCCAGGGCTCCTGCATTGGGGCCCGGTGGTGGCGCTGGGGCCAGACACACTGACCACTGCCCACTCTCCGCAGGCCCCAACTGCCAGACCAACATCAACGAGTGTGCGTCCAACCCATGTCTGAACCAGGGCACATGCATTGATGACGTGGCTGGGTACAAATGCAACTGCCCGCTGCCCTACACAGGTGAGGGCAGGCTGCGCGCTGCTCTCCTGGAGCTTCCGGAAGGCTCTGCTCCTTACCGTGGGCTTGGCCCTGGGGACAGAGTTGCCCGACGAACAGACCAGGGTGCCTGACGAGGTTTCAGTTTCAGTTTGTCCTGGGCCTTTCATGCCTGCCCGGGCAGGGCCTGGTCCCCCATTCTGCATGGGCCTCTGGGGGCCAGCTGCCCTTCCCCGCCAGCCAGGCCTGAGGGATTCCTTTGATGGCGGCGGGCCTTTGTGTGAGGGGAACAAGGAGCCCTCTGTTTGAGCTGAGCAGAGGCAGCAGACGCTTCCCGGGGTGTCCCGGCTCCTGTTGAGCTGGCCACTGGGATCATGGGAAATGGCCCCCTTGGCTCCCTGGGGGTGGGCAGAGGATGCTGCCACAGGGACAGATGGGCCCTGGGTGTCCTAGAGGGCTTGCCTGGGTGTGGGGATCCGTGCCTATGTTCCCATGACACCCGGAGGCCCGCAGCCAGGGTAGTGTTTTCTTTGACGAGACTCAGGGGCCTGGATTCTGTCACCCTGTCAGTCAGTGAGGAAACTCAGAGCAGCCAGTGTGCCCCGTGTCCCTCTTGGACGCCCTGCTATCGGGGTCTGGCGGGAGGAGCCGGCCTGGGCTGACCTGCTTCCTGTCTGCCGCTTCCTGCCTCCCTTTGCACAATTGTCGGAAACTCTGGCTAAGTTCCTGCCTGCCCAGGTCACTGTGGAAACCGATAGAGAGGCTGGAAAGTCACACCAGCACCAGGACCGGTGGGAGACAAGGAAGATAACGCTTCCTCGCTCCTGGGAGGCCAGCCCCATGCCATAAACAGGAAAACCACCCCAGGTGGCAGAGAGTCCCGGGGTGCACAGGCCCCCTAGAGCAGTGGCCAGCCTCCCTGCCTGGCCTGAGGCCCGAGGCTGCGCCCAAGGCCCCCTAACAAGGAGTAGTGTAGGTGCCAGAGCCCGTCCCCTCTGCGGCAGCCCTTGTTGACTGAGGGAGGGGCTGGGGATGTCCCACCAGCCTGTGGCTGCCTCTCCTGGGACCACTCTAGCTGTGGGTGCTGCAGGTCAAGGGGCAGCCCGCACTGGCTTCAGAGTGAGCATTAGTCTGGTTCCTCTTCCGCATCCCCATCTGCACCCCACCCACATCTCCCCAGGGTCAGGGACAGGGCTCGGCTTGTAGCACTCATAGTCCCTATGCACATTTATTCCCTGTGGGAGCAGCGGACAGAGGAGGGGCCAACAGGCTCCCTTGCAGAGGTGCTGCAGGGCCAGGGCTCCCAGGTCTCACCCGTGTCTCTCCCTAGGAGCCACATGTGAGGGGGTGCTCGCCCCATGTGCCCCCAGCCCCTGCAGAAACAGCGGTGTGTGCAGGGAGTCGGAGGACTACGAGAGCTTTTTCTGTGTCTGCCCGGCGGGCTGGCAGGGTGAGTCTGGCAGGACCTGGCCGAAGGGGTAGGGGAGGGCAGGGGTGAGCATCCCCTGCCTTAGCAGATGAGTGCTTGTTGGGAGCTCTAGAACTGGCTTTGGAGGTCCCTTCCCATCCTGAGTTTCTGCAGGCTTCTTGGGCCAAAGTCAGGGAACAAAGGAAAGTTCTGGAGCTGGGGATCAGAGAGGGGGTTAGGACCCGCTGGGATGAAGGGCGGGGCTGGAGTCGCTGCTGCTGATGGGTCCTCCCTACCACAGGGCAGACCTGTGAGATCGATGTCAACGAGTGCGTGAAGAGCCCGTGCCGCCATGGCGCGTCCTGCCAGAACACCAACGGCAGCTACCGTTGCCTCTGCCAGGCCGGCTACACAGGGCGCGACTGTGAGAGTGATGTAGATGACTGCCAGCCGAGTGAGTGGCCGCGCGGCTCTGTCCGTCTCTGGGGTGGTCTTGGGCATCTGTACCCCAAGCTGGGCATGGGAAGGGAGCCCCTCAAGGTCGGGGGAGAACCCTAGGCCAGTCAGCACCCAGCCAGCAGCATCCAGCCATCCACTTGGTCCCCCTGCAGAGAGCCCAGGCCAGGTGCAGGGGACAGGCTGGGGAGGTAGCCACTGCCTGCTCAGTACCACAGTGGTCCTTGTGCTGGCTGACCAAGCTGGCCTCAGCTCATACCTCCTCCTGGCTGAGTGACAGTGGCACTGCAGGGGTTGGCTTTCCTGCAGCTGACTCGGTCCTTGCTGGCCCAAGGTGGAGGCTCCCGAGCCTGGCCATCCAGGGTCACAGAAAGCTGGGGTCTAGAGAAGCAGGGTCCTGCCTGGTGTCACCCTGCAGGGAGGGGCAGGAATGTCATTCAGCCCTTGACTGGCTGAGTAGAGGAAAATCATCCCTCCTTTCAACCCTGGAGCCTGAGGTCCAGAGTCCCAGGGAAGGTCTGGAACGCAGCCTGTGGCCAGAGGGCTCCACAGCAGGACACTGAACCCCCTCAGCACAGCCACCTACAGGCCTTGTCACCCCGTAGCAAGGGTGCCCTCAGGCTCGCCTTCCTGTCCCCTCCCAGACCCGTGCCATAACGGTGGCTCCTGCACGGACGGCATCAACATGGCCTTCTGCGACTGCCTGCCGGGCTTCCAGGGTGCCTTTTGTGAGGAGGACATCAACGAGTGTGCCAGCAGCCCCTGCCAGAACGGGGCCAACTGCACTGACTGTGTGGACAGCTACACCTGCACCTGCCCCCCAGGCTTCAACGGCATCCACTGCGAGAACAACACCCCGGACTGCACAGAAAGGTGCGTGGGCCTCGGGCTGCGGGGCGGCTGCGCAGCACTACAGACTGCGGACTGCTCAAGGCGCCCTGGGCTGAGGCATGGCGGGGTGTGGAGGGGCACCCTGAGCAGACGCCTGCCCAGGATGAGGGCCGCTGGGCACTCCCACTCTTGAGTCCAGTCCTCCTTTGCTTTGGAGTGCTGGAGACTGAACCCAGAGCCTTGCACAGAGCTGCAACCCCAGCTCCAACACTGTGTCCCTCTTAGAAGGGTCTTTGTGACCCCCTGTGATCTTGAGTCAGGAAGCCCCATAGTTTATCCAGAAGGATTGGGTGTCTCCTCTCAGGCAAGCATGTTGGAACCCATCTCGCTTCCCTTTTTGCCTCGGTTGCCAGGAAGCCCAGTGTTGAGCATGACATGTTTCCACATCAGGTGTAGACTGTGATTTCTCCCTCATTGTTACCTTAACCACCACATACCTGTGTGTGCTATAATGTTCCCTCAGCAGGCCTTATAAAAAGGGTGCAGGAGGGAAGTCTGTGGCACAGGAGTCTGAAGCGGGGGTGGTGCTGCTGGGCAGCCTTCCTGGTAGGGACATGGTTGTGCACTAACCTCCTGGCCACTGCCGTCAGCTCCTGCTTCAATGGCGGCACATGCGTAGACGGCATCAACGCCTTCACCTGCCTGTGTCCTCCCGGCTTCACGGGCAGCTACTGCCAACATGACATCAACGAGTGCGACTCCCGGCCCTGCCTGCACGGCGGCACCTGCCAGGACAGCTACGGCACCTACAAGTGCACCTGCCCGCAGGGCTACACAGGCCTCAACTGCCAGGTAAGCAGGGGCCACCTCAGCCCTGGCCCCGGGGGAGGAATGCCAGGCGCAGGGTCTGCATGGCCAGCCCTGGAAGGAGCCAGGGGGGTGTGGACGGGAGACACCTGCCACGTCCTGTGCGGGGTGCATGAGGCAAATGGCTAAACTAGTGCTCTTGTGGGCGTCTGGTGCGAGTGTCAACTACTGTTTCATGGACCGCTCATCACCCGGAGCTTCTCAGGGTCCTTAGAGCAAGGCCCAGCGCCAGGCTACTCCCAGAGCAGGTGGGGAGGGTCCCAGTCCTCATAGCCCCCCAGCGTGGGGTTATTCCACTGAAGTACTTGCCAGTGGGGGGTTCCTAACCACAGATGGTGGGGGTGCAAGCACACTGACCCCAGCTGTCCCCAGGACCTCGTGCGCTGGTGTGACTCCTCCCCCTGCAAGAACGGGGGCAAGTGCTGGCAGACCAACACATTGTACCGCTGCGAGTGCCGCAGCGGCTGGACCGGCCTCTATTGTGACGTGCCCAGCGTCTCCTGCGAGGTGGCTGCCCAGCAGCAAGGTAACCAGGGGGCAGTGGGCGGCCCCTGGCAGTCCTGAGGGTGGAGCCGACCTCACCTCACGCCCACCTGGCCCCACAGGTATCAAGGTCGCCCACCTGTGTCAGCACGGGGGCCTGTGTGTGGACACGGGCAACACCCACCACTGCCGCTGTCAGGCGGGCTACACCGGCAGCTACTGTGAGGACGAGGTGGACGAGTGCTCGCCCAGCCCCTGCCAGAACGGGGCCACCTGCACCGACTACCTGGGTGGTTACTCCTGCAAGGTGTGTCATGCTGGGAGCCAGCAGAGGAGGTCCAGCCCTGCAGGCCTGTGCACCAGTCTGTCTGTGACACTCTGGGCCCTTGGGAAGGTTGCCTGGAGGAGGGAGGTGCTGGGTGTTGGGACAGCTGTCCCCTGTTCCAGATTGTGCCTGGCACTCACCTCTATCCTGTGGGACCAGGTCTTGACCCACCATCAGGCAAAGCTCCCTGCTTACTGAGGCCCTGAGACCTCCAGGGGCAGGAGAGTGGTTCAGGTGCCCACCATCAACCCCCATAGTGGGGTGGGGGAGCACCATGCCCCTGCCAGAGCTGAGCTGCAGTCCCGCCCCCGTTCTGTCTGCCTGCAGTGTGTGGCCGGCTACCATGGGGTCAACTGCTCTGAGGAGATCAACGAGTGCCTGTCCCACCCATGCCAGAATGGGGGCACCTGCATTGACCTCACCAACACCTACAAGTGCTCCTGCCCCCGGGGCACTCAGGGTAAGGGCTGCCCCAGGGCTGGGGTCCAGTGTCTGTGCCACGGGGAGCAGGCAAGTCAGCACACTTGTGATGGGGCAGGTGCAGCCTGCAGATGACTCTGCTGTGCATCCTGGACTGGGGTGGGTGCAGACTGACCCAGGAAGGGGCCCAGAGGGGTGTCCTGGCAGGAAGGTGGAGCCCCACCTCTACTGTCAGCATCCTGCCTTTCCCTGGCATCTGCCTGCTGAACCTGACAGACCAGGCAGGGCTGCCAGGCGGCCCCAGCCCTGATGGTCACATCTTGCAGGTGTGCACTGCGAGATCAACGTGGACGACTGCAGCCCCCCTCTAGACCCTGCCTCCAGGAGCCCCAGGTGCTTCAACAACGGCACCTGCGTGGACCAGGTGGGCGGCTACAGCTGCACCTGCCCGCCGGGCTTCGTGGGTGAGCGGTGTGAGGGTGATGTTAATGAGTGCCTGTCCAACCCCTGCGACCCGCGGGGTACCCAGAACTGCGTGCAGCGTGTCAACGACTTCCACTGCGAGTGCCGTCCGGGCCACACCGGTGGGTCTGCGGGAAGGGCGTGGCTAGGCGGGAGGGGCGCTGAGCAGGGCGGGGCGGGGCGGGGCCAGATGGGGCGGGGCCGGCCTCACAGCCTTCTCACCCCCAGGGCGTCGCTGCGAGTCAGTCATCAATGGCTGCAAGGGCAAGCCCTGCAAGAACGGGGGTACCTGCAACGTGGCGTCCAACACTGCCCGCGGGTTCATCTGCAAGTGCCCAGCGGTAGGTGCAGCCACACGCGAAGCAGAGGCCAGCCTCCCCTCGGGTCTGAGGACAGCACAGCTTCGTGGGCCCGTCCTCCTCGCCTCCATCTCCCTCATTCAAGAGGTTGCCCAGGGCGTCAGGCGGAGGCCAGGCCCGTCTTTGTTCCCAGAGCACTACGTTTGTTTTTGTTTGTGTTTTTGGCAGTGCTGGGCTGAACCCAGGGCCCAGGATAGACAAGTGTGTGCCACTGAGCCACGCCCTCAGCTCTTCATTTGTCAGGTTTTAATGAACTTTACCTTTAGAGCAGTTTGGGACTTACAGATCGCTCGGGCACTTGTGCAGAGCTGCCCCCGGCCCTCAGCTTTCCCCGTCAGCATTTGCACTGGGCAATGAGGGGTAGTGAGGGTCACATGCACCCCCAGCCCAGTTACAGCGTCATTGACTCAGGTCCAGCTGGCTTCAGGTTGCTCAGGTTGTTGGGCACACGCGTAATGAATGACAGGCATCTGCCATCAGGGTGTCACACGAGTTTCCTGAGGTTTCACCTTTTCTCCATTGCATCCCCTCCGTCCTCTCACTGAGAAGTGGTGCTTAAGGGCTTTGCTGCTGGGGTGTGGTGTGCCTGACCCCGCCCTCCAGTGGGTGTGGCTTGCCCTGACCCCGCCCCACCTCCGCCCCACAGGGCTTCGAGGGCGCCACTTGCGAGAACGACGCGCGCACCTGCGGCACGCTGCGGTGCCTCAATGGCGGCACGTGCATCTCGGGCCCACGCAGCCCCACCTGCCTGTGCCTGGCCCCCTTCACCGGCCCCGAGTGCCAGTTCCCGGCCAGCAGCCCCTGCATGGGTGGCAACCCCTGCTACAACCAGGGCAGCTGCGAGCCCACCTCCGAGAGCCCCTTCTACCGCTGCCTGTGCCCCCCCAAGTTTAACGGGCTCCTGTGCCACATCCTGGACTACAGCTTCGCGGGCGGCGCCGGACGAGACATCCCCCCGCCGCAGATCGAAGAGGCCTGCGAACTGCCCGAGTGCCGCGAGGACGCGGGCAACAAGGTCTGCAGCCTGCAGTGCAACAACCACGCGTGCGGCTGGGACGGCGGGGACTGCTCACTCAACTTCAACGACCCCTGGAAGAACTGCACGCCGTCGCTGCAGTGCTGGAAGTACTTCAGCGACGGCCGCTGCGACAGCCAGTGCAACTCGGCCGGCTGCCTCTTCGATGGCTTCGACTGCCAGCGCGCCGAAGGCCAGTGCAAGTAAGCCGGGGCCAGCGGACAGCGCAGGAGCGGGGCGGGCCAGCAGACCACGCGTGGGTGGCGGGGCCATGGAGCGCAGGAGCTGGGAAGCACCTTGAGCGCCCTCTGCCTGCAGCCCCCTGTACGACCAGTACTGCAAGGACCACTTCAGCGATGGCCACTGCGACCAGGGCTGCAACAGTGCCGAGTGCGAGTGGGACGGGCTGGACTGTGCTGAGCACGTCCCTGAGCGGTTGGCGGCAGGGACACTGGTGCTGGTGGTGCTGCTGCCGCCCCAGCAACTGCGCAACCACTCCCTGCACTTCCTGCGCGAGCTCAGCCGCCTGCTGCACACCAACGTGGTCTTCAAGCGGGACTCGCAAGGCCAGCAGATGATCTTCCCCTACTACGGCCACGAGGAGGAGCTGCGCAAACACCCCATCAAGCGGGCTGCCAGCTGGCCAGCGAACAGCTCTCTACTCGGCCAGACCACAGCCTCCCTACTCCCCGGCAGCGGCAGGCGCCAGCGCAGGGAACTGGACCCCATGGACATCCGGGGGTGAGTGAGCTCTGGCCGCTGCTCAGTGTGGGTCTCTTCCCCAGCATCTCCCTGGCTTCTGTCCAGTTCAACTGAGCCCATCAGCTACACCCCAGATAGGCAGCACTACCCCACTTTATAGTAAAAGAGCCAAGTTCCAGAAGGACTTGAGAGTTCAGGGCCTGCACAGCCAAGGAACAGAGGTGGTGAGACTGACAGAGCCCTTGACCCCATGGCCATGCTGTTCCCCAGGCCACCATCCTCCCTGGTGCCTGTGGGCTTTACCCCTTTTCCCAGTTGGTGGTTTTGAGGTTCTGTCATGCACCACCTGTTCCCCACTCCACATCCCTGCACTTCTGTAGGGCCTGGACACAGCTCCTGGGTGGGGCTTGGGCTTTTGGGTCCTTGTGGCACCAAAGGCAGCTGTGGGGGCAGCAGGGGTGCTGGGAGGGCACATGGAAGGGGTCTGCAATGAGTGCCCGCAGGTGCCCACATTCCACATGGGCTTCACTGGGGAGGTCACTCCCCCCTGGGGTTGCTGCTGTCAGACCCACTTCCTGCTGTCAGGGTTCATGGGGCAGCCCACTGGGCGGGCATGGGTGCCGGGTCCGGGTCTGGTCCCAGCCTGGCACTGTGTCGCAGGTCCATTGTCTACCTGGAGATCGACAACAGGCAGTGCGTGCAGTCCTCCTCTCAGTGCTTCCAGAGTGCCACCGACGTGGCAGCCTTCCTGGGGGCGCTGGCCTCGCTAGGCAGCCTCAACATCCCCTACAAGATTGATGCAGTACAGAGTGAGTGCGGCCCCACCCCAGCCCCCGGGAGTGTCCCCTTGCAGCCCAGGTGTGGGTCCTGCCATCCCCAGTTCAGGATCGTGTTTTGTGGATGGCGCACAGTCCCTACCATTGGCAACAGCCATTGGAGGAGCTGTCCCAGGGGACACGCAAACCCAGCAGAAAGTGGGGGCCTCTCTCCCCACTCCCTCCCCTGGTTTTTCTTTGTTGGGTATTATTTCAAAATCATTACAGCTTTTTTTTTTTTTTTTACGAGAGAGCGCAAGCAAAGAATTGATCGGTGTCATGTGAAGTGTTGAAGTTTGTATCTTGAAAATCCCCCTAAATCCTTTGTCTTAACAGCTCAATGCGAGTGCAGCGATTTGAAGTTGGTTAATCCTTCTCCCTGAAAGGGGAAAAAGTAAAAGCCGTCTCCAGATAGTCAACTGGTGCAGGAGAGAATTTAGTGATAGTTTGCAATTCTGATTAATCGCGTAGAAAATGACCTTATTTTGGGGGGCGGGATGGAGGAGAGCAGGTGAGCAGGCGCCCAGCCACTGGCCTGCTGCATAGCCACGCTGACGCAGGTGCCCGCTCGTGGCCCTTGCCCGCAGGTGAGACGGTGGAGCCGCCGCCATCCTCGCAGCTGCACCTCATGTACGTGGCCGCTGCAGCCTTTGTGCTGCTCTTCTTCGTGGGCTGCGGGGTCCTGCTGTCCCGCAAGCGCCGGCGGCAGCATGGCCAGCTCTGGTTCCCCGAGGGCTTCAAGGTATCCGAGGCCAGCAAGAAGAAGCGGCGGGAGCCCCTGGGCGAGGACTCCGTGGGCCTCAAGTGAGTGGAGGCAGCCAGCTTTTGTGGGGGTCCGGGGGGGGGCAGGGCTGCCTGGGCTGCGCTTCAGGCGATTTGGGGAGTCCACTAAGCCTTGCCTCCCACTCCTCAGGCCCCTGAAGAATGCCTCCGACGGTGCCCTCATGGATGATAGCCAGAATGAGTGGGGGGACGAGGGCCTTGAGACCAAGAAGTTCCGGGTGAGTCTGCGGGTCCAGGCCTCCCCGGGTGGGTGACTTGTTCCGGGCTGACCTGAGGGTGTGGCTCTCTCTTTTCCCCAAAACTTAGTTCGAGGGGCTGGAGCAGTGGGTTAGCAGTTGGAGCACTTGCCTGGCATGCGCAAGGTCCCGGGTTTAAACCCCAGCACCACGTACGCAACTAAGCGTCAGAGAAACAAAGGCCAGAAGGAAAAATAAATAAAATTGGTTCTCTTTCTCTCTCCCCTCCTCTCTCTGCCTCTTAAAAATAAATAAATAAAAAAAAACCTTAGTTTGAGGAACCTGTGGTTCTTCCCGACCTGGATGACCAGACAGACCACCGGCAGTGGACCCAGCAGCACCTGGATGCCGCAGACCTGCGCATGTCTGCTATGGCCCCCACGCCACCACAGGGCGAGGTCGACGCTGACTGCATGGATGTCAACGTCCGTGGTCCCGGTGAGGCCACCGGAGCCCTCTGGCTCTGGCTGGGAGCTTCCCACCTAATAGCCTGCCTGCCACCTCCCTTGACCACCTGTCCCAGTGTGCATTTCAAGGCCCAGGAGGGTGAGGCCCCAGCCTCTGCCTCCTCAGGCTGATGTGCAGGCTCCTCCTGCTGCAGGAGCTCTCTCCTTCCCTGTGAGACAGTCCAGGATCTAGCTGCACACTCTCACCCCATCTTTCTTGGAGTGGCTTTGGTGCAGGGTATGGGCAAGTCAGGGAATAGCACTGGGTCTCCGTCGCCTGCCAGCAAGTTGGGGTGGGACTTTGCTGTGTCCTGAGGAGCACAAGAGACTCCAGCAGCCGTGTGCGCAGGGCCATTGCAGGCAGGGCAGCTCATACACGTGGCTGGCCATCCGGGACTGAGCCCCTACCCATCTTGCCCTCCACGCAGATGGCTTCACGCCCCTCATGATCGCCTCCTGCAGCGGAGGGGGCCTGGAGACGGGCAACAGTGAGGAGGAGGAGGACGCCCCAGCCGTCATCTCCGACTTCATCTACCAGGGCGCCAGCCTGCACAACCAAACAGACCGCACTGGTGAGACCGCCTTGCACCTGGCTGCCCGGTACTCACGCTCCGATGCTGCCAAGCGCCTGCTGGAGGCCAGCGCGGATGCCAACATCCAGGACAACATGGGGCGCACCCCTCTGCACGCTGCCGTTTCAGCTGACGCACAAGGCGTCTTCCAGGTAGGCAGCAGCTGCTCATGTGCCTTCCTCAGGCCTATCTCAGCCAGGGACATGGGCCCTGGAGCCCTGGTCCCGCCTGGCTTAGGCAGGATCAGCTGGAGTCTCCCCCTGGACTTTGGCACCCTGAAAGGCATGCTCCAGGGTAAGCCTCTATGGGAAGCGGCCGGAGGTGGCCCAGCAGGAGGTCTCAGGGGCTGCAGGTGAGACAGGGACTCCCTGCCCCCTAAGACAGCCTCTGGCTTCAGGGTCAGGGCAGGCTCAAGGTGTCTCCCCGTGCTGCTGCCCTCCCAGCCTGACCTCCTGTCTTAGCCACAGCCGCAGGCGTAGCTCTTGGCAGTGAGAAGAGGGTTTTAGAGGCTGCACTGGTCCAGAAGATCCTGACTCTCTCCTTGCTGGGGAGCCTGGGGCAAGGGAGGATTTAGGGATTGGGATGCCTGGGTCTCTGGGGAGCATCCTCGGCAAAGCCTCTTCCTGCAGGCTGCCAGCCAGTGACACCTGCTGTCCATGTCCAGGCTGGAGCCTGGAGCAGATTCAGATGGGGCACAGGCCAGGCATCCTCATGAAGCCTGCCACTCAATTTCTTAAATGAAGTAGAAATAAGGAATTGAGATTAGCCTTACAGGGAAAATCAAAATAAGCCCCAGGAGCAGGACCTGCCTATGCTGGGCACATGCCTCTCCAAACAGCTCCCCTTTGCCTGCAGAGACAAGGATTCCCTGGAGCTCTGCAGTGGTCTAGGCAGTGTTGTAGTTCACTCTGCCCCTGTTTCCGCCACCACTAAATGGTGACCACCCTTCCTGCATGTGGCTTTTTAAGAGCTGTCCACCTTACTTCTGGGGGCCTAGACAGAGCCTGGCTTAGGGGTTCTGAGCATGGTGTAGGATGTGAGCCGGAGTTCATAGCCTTCTGCACCCCTGTGGCTGGGTGGGACCAGGACCCTTCTGTTTTGGGGGTGGTCTTGACAGCCAAGACCACAGCAGGATCAAATGAAGCTGCGCATGGTTGTGAAGGGGCCCCCACATCCCTGAGGGGCTCAGTCTTCCTGCATAATACAGCTTTACACTGTCCCATGGTGCAGGGCCTTTTCAGGTCCCAGGAGGGGCTTTGTGTTCTCTGGGAGGGCAGCTGGTCTTGGTCCAGGCACCAGTCCCTGGCTGGGAACAGCAGGCTGAGGTTTGCAGTGCCCCTGCCTGAGAGCTCCCTTGTGTCCAGATCCTGATCCGGAACCGAGCCACAGACCTGGATGCCCGCATGCACGATGGCACCACACCGTTGATCCTGGCCGCCCGGCTGGCTGTGGAGGGCATGCTGGAGGATCTCATCAACTCGCACGCCGACGTCAATGCCGTGGATGACCTGGGTAGGTTGGGCTGCAGCCGGCTGCCGGGATGGGGCAGGGCTGCTGCCTGGGCTGCTCCTGACGCGCTGTGTGCCCCCGCAGGCAAGTCAGCCCTGCACTGGGCTGCCGCGGTGAACAATGTGGATGCGGCCGTTGTGCTCCTGAAGAGCGGGGCCAACAAGGACATGCAGAACAACAAGGTGAGCAGGGACGGCGCTGCTGCAGCTGCCTGTTGGTATTCTCTGCCTCACCTGTCCTCCACTGTCATGGGGCATCAGGACACGGAGGTGCACAGGAGGGCTGGGGTGCACAGCTGTGCCTCACCAGGCCTCCAAGTGCAGCGGTGGCCCTGCCCACTGCCCTGAGCCTGAGGAAGCTTTGCCGAGCCAGTCTGCCCTTTCCTCCTTGCTGCCCACCTGACTCCAGCCCCCAGGGCTCTTGCTTGGCTGCTGATTGTGTTTGGGTTCCTCCGGGCACTTGGGTACGGAGGACAGAGTGTCTGCCTCCTGCCCTGCACTGCCTCTCCAGCCAGGGCCTCTCCTGGTGAGGGAGTCACAACACATCAGGTACCGGGAGCCTTCAGACCCATGAGCTCCCCAGTCCATGGCTGGTGGCATGATTCTGTCTGTCCCCATGGGGGAGATGCAGCCCAAGACTGAGGGACTGGCTGATGGGCACCAGGCTTTGGGGCCCTTTTCTTGCCCTGCACAGCACCTCTCAGAGGCACATGGCCCATCCACTGGGTAGAACAGCTGGGAAGAAGCTGAGATGCCAGGGCTTCCGTATGACAGGAAGCTCCTTACCTGAGCCTTGGATGTGCTTCAGAGACCCCCAAGCCGGGACATTACTGCAGTATTTCACAGTGTGCATTTTGGGAAGGGGTAGGGCGCACAGTTTGCTAGATTTTCGGTGAGGTTGTGACCCCTACACAGATGAAGCCTATAGATTTAGGAGTAGAAGACCCCATGACTCCCTCTGGGTGGGTGCCTACCATGTGGCAGGAGTGGGCCCTGCAAGGGTTTCTGACCCCATGGGATGTGGAAGTGGACACGGAGCACCAACCAGCCTCTCACATGCCCTCTGCCTGTGTCCCCAGGAGGAGACGCCTTTGTTCCTGGCCGCCCGGGAGGGCAGCTACGAGACCGCCAAGGTGCTGCTGGACCACTTTGCCAACCGGGACATCACTGACCACATGGACCGCCTGCCACGTGACATCGCACAGGAGCGCATGCACCATGACATCGTGAGGCTGCTGGACGAGCACAACCTGGTGCGCAGCCCCCAGCTGCATGGCGCCACCCTGGGCGGCACGCCCCGCCTGTCGCCCACCCTCTGCTCACCCAGTGGCTACCTGGGCAACCTCAAGCCCAGCGTGCAGGGCAAGAAGGCCCGCAAGCCCAGCACCAAAGGCCCAGCCTGCGGTGGCAAGGAGGCCAGGGACCTCAAGGCACGCAGGAAGAAGTCCCAGGATGGCAAGGGCTGCCTGCTGGACAGCTCTAGCATGCTGTCACCCGTGGATTCGCTGGAGTCGCCCCACGGCTACCTGTCAGATGTGGCCTCGCCACCCCTCCTGCCCTCCCCGTTCCAGCAGTCTCCGTCCATGCCTCTCAACCACCTGCCAGGCATGCCTGATGCACACCTGGGCATCGGCCATCTGAATGTGGCAGCCAAGCCCGAGATGGGAGCACTAAGTGGCGGTGGCCGGCTGTCCTTTGAGCCTGGCCCCCCACGGCTCTCCCACCTGCCCGTGGCCTCCGGCACCGGCACTGTGTTGGGGGCCAGCAGCACAGGGGCTGTGAATTTCACTGTGGGCGGGGCCGTGGGCTTGAATGGCCAGTGTGAGTGGCTCTCCCGGCTGCACACTAGCATGGTACCCGGCCAGTACAACCCGCTACGAGGGGCTGTGGCACAAGGCACGCTGAGCACCCAGGCCCCTGCTCTACAGCACAGCATGATGGGCTCCCTGCACGGCAGTCTCCCTGCCAGCACCTTGTCCCAGATGATGAGCTACCAGGGCCTGCCCAACACACAGCTGGCCACCCAGCCTCACCTGGTACAGCCCCCGCAGGTGCAGCAGCAAAACTTACAAATGCAGCCCCAGAACCTGCAGCCACCCTCGCAGCCGCACCTCAGCGTGAGCGCAGCAGCCAGCGGGCACCTGGGTCGGAGCCTCCTGGGTGGGGAGCCAAGCCAGGACGGGCAGCCACTGGGCCCCAGCAGCCTACCGGTGCACACCATCCTGCCCCAGGAGAGCCAGGCCCTGCCCACCTCACTGCCATCCTCGCTGGTCCCGCCCATGACCACCGCCCAGTTCCTGACCCCGCCCTCCCAGCACAGCTACTCCTCCTCGCCAGTGGACAACACTCCCAGCCACCAAATGCAGGTGCCCGAGCACCCCTTCCTCACCCCGTCCCCCGAGTCTCCCGACCAGTGGTCCAGCTCATCGCCACATTCCAACATCTCCGATTGGTCTGAGGGCATCTCCAGTCCGCCCACCAGCATGCAGTCCCAGGTCACCCACATTCCAGAGGCGTTCAAGTAAACAGCCGCGCCCACAGGACCCCAGCTTCCTTTCCCAAGCCCTGCAGGGCCGTTTCCAGTGCTCCAGGATGCTGGGGCTGACCAAAGGAGCCCTTTTTTTTTTTTTAATGTTTTTATATGAAATAAGACAAGGATCTCAATTTTTTTTAGTATTTATTTATGTACTTTTATTTTACACAGAAACACTGCCTTTTTATTTATATGTACTGTTTTCTATGGCACCAGGTAAAAACTCTTGTGTTCCAAGGAAATAAACCATTCTTAGTCATGACTGTTCTGCTTAGGGGAAAGATCTGAACATGTTTGTAAAGTATGAGCAAAGATTCCTAATTTAAAAATGCCGTTTATTTATTGATTTCTTCTTTTCAAATTTCAAAAAGAAAGTTGGAGCAGGGAGGTTTTAGATGCACTGT
>PVKS010010668.1:0-59317 GCA_004027875.1 Aplodontia rufa
TTTTCCCACAGTCTTCCCATCTGTAAGGCGGGGCTATGTCATAGGTTGATTATAACTTCAAATTGTGTGATTCTCAACGCAACAGGGGGATGGCTCCCTAGGTTACTTGGAGGTGTAGGGAGGGGAATGGGGGGTATATGAAAAACTCCTAGGAGACTAGAGAGTGGGAATATGGGGGAACCATCCCAGAAGCCCATGTCATTCCTCCACGAGATACCCATTTAACACAAGAGTTCTTCTGGGGGAAACTGCAACAGGGGTAACCCACTCTGGGCATCCATGATTTGGCATTAGCCCTGGATAACTAAGTATATATACATTGGTTATTGATGGTTTGATAATGTTTCCCCCTCAATTGTATCTCTATATACATCTAATAAAAGATAAAGAATTAAATGAATAAATACGTTGAAACAACCAAGGTTTGGGTCCGTATAAATAAGATTATTATTTTTAAAAAATCCTTGAAGTGGCTAAAGTAGCTGATAAAATTTGCTCTGGATATGCTTTTCCTTTTTGCTTTTTCTTTTCTTTTTCCCCAACACTGAGAGTTTAACCTAGGGGTGCTCGGCCACTAAGCCATGTCCCCCAGCACTATTTAGTTTTTATTTTGAGACAGTGTCTTATTAAGCTGCTGAGGCTGACTTTGAATTCACAATCTCCCTGTCTCAGCCTCCTGAGCTGCTGGAATTACAGGCATGTGCCTAGCTGATGGATAATCTTTATTTGAATTGTACTTGAAAATTCTTTAGCTTTCATAAAAAGATAATATTATTTTAACTAATTATCCACCATGATAACCTATGATAGAGTTTGGCTAGTAAAATATTTTTCACGAAGCAACACCAATATTCCAGTTTATGAGTGCTAAGCAAAACTAAAAAGAATATTTGAAAAAGAATTTGCTGTTTAGGGCTGGAGAAGTGGCTGTGTAGAGCACTTGCCTGGTGCAAAGACCCAGGTTCAATCCCCAGTACCATATACACAAATAAATAAATGAAAAACAAAAGACAGATAAAAAAATTGAGGCTCTCTTGCTGTCTTTCCCTTACTCTTCCTTAGAAAAAAAGAAAAAGAAATTGCAATTTAGAGATACATAATGAAAGCCATAGTCAGAGTAAGTAGTCACTTCCAGAAAGACTTGAAAGGATGTAGCAAATATTATAAACTTCAGATCTCACTAAGAGAAAATAAATAATGCTTAATCTAATAAAGCTGCCTCCTGAGTAACCTCTCTACCATCTGTGTAATGTTATTATTCCTACCACTTGTGATGCAAGAAACCAACGGACAGATTTTCTCATCTTTGCATCTGTCCCATGGAGATGTTCTATGCTACAGTTTATAACAATTTCCCAGCCTGAGAAAAATTACCAGGTTACTATCTTTGGCCATTGGAGTTGCTTTTGTATGTAGACATTCTTTAAGGTAATTGCTAATAAGATGATGTCAAAGAGATACTAGCTTTAGGACACAATGGTCCTGTATTATCTGCTTCCTTGTCTTCCACTGCTAGCTCTGGGCAGGAATCTTATCAGCCCAAAATAAACATTTGCAGCTCACATGTGTGAATGGATAGGCAACAGTTGTTATGATGCAACTTCGGGGAAAAGGCTAGCTCCAATGCTCTTGGCATTTGTTTGACTTTGTTCTCCAATACTTGGAATTCCTTATTGCTAACTGTCTGATTGTCGTTATTAGAGGAAGGGAAAGAAGCAATGGGTAGGGACGAAAGACAGAGGAGAATCAAGGGTAAATAAAAAAGTGGTTATTATTTTTATAGACATGGCATGAAAAGGAACATGAACAGTTCTCTGTTCAATAAAATCTTGCCATTCCTCAAATTTACATAAAGCACACATTAGTTTGTTACTGGGGAAGAGCGGAACGCAGCGGACTGAAGAGAGACATTCAGAGTGTAGTCAGGCAGTGAGAAATCTAAAGAAGTAGGCGTGTTAATGAATAATGTAAAAGCATTGTTAGAAGCAATAATTTATAAAGCAAAACATACCTGTCAGGCATTGCTTCAACCAGGTTGTGCAAGTGTGTGTATGGGAAAAGTATATCAAGATTTTTAATTCTATTTCCATTTATTCTTTAAAAAGTAAAAATCCAAGCTTTGTTAATTTTTAATATGTGAATTACACAGTTACATTTCTCCTATTTGTACATGAAATAATTTCAGGGGCATTTGGAAGGACTGGGATTAACAATTCTGGGAAATTATGGATGGGTATTAATTATTTGATAATCTGATGAATGTGGGTGGGCTCTGTAACTGATGTGACTAATCAAATGTAGCATAAGGGACATTTGGCCTGTTTCTGAGTTTAAGCTTTAAGACACTGGTAGGTTCCACTTCCTTGGTACATTTTTAGTACATTCTTTCAGGGACTCTTGAGACTCTCTGCAAGAATTCAACTATCCTGAGACACTATTAATATGGAAACATAAGTGGGTGTTCTAAACAGCCCTAGATGACCTCAGCCTTCTAGTCATTTCAGACTAGGCACCGAGTATGTGAACAGATCTGTCTTGGACCCACAGATCTGCCAGTCTACCAGCTAAGTACCACTGAATGAGCTGTCATCACCGCATGGAGCAGAAAAATTGTTTTGTCAAGTTTGCTTGAATTCCTGACTCAAAACATCTTAAGACAACACATAATCTTAGTGTGTCAAGCCGCCAAGTATGAGGACAGTTGGTCACCCAGCAATAGATAAACAAAAAGACAATGGTGCTCTCCAAATTTCCTTTGCATTCAGGACACCCTGACTTGATGGAACTTACTGATCATTATTGAATTGCTTTGAAGACTACATGATCTGATTTCAATGTAGTTACACATGACAGAGTGGAGAACGGATTAACTGGATTCCTCTACTTAAGAAACCTTGGACTGAAGTTTTTACTAATAATAAAATAATAGCAAACAGTAATGAAAAGAGCTGAGAGCTTTTCCATTCTTATTGCAGTGCTCCCTCAGCTATATTATGAGGAATTCAACAAAGACCAAATCAGATCTAAACAAGAGGACAGTCAAAGGCAAGCCAAAGAAATAAAGAATTCTTTCTCCTAAACTGTAGGTGTGCTTTCATTCTTATTAAGGCTGAACCCTGTTGGTGCAGGGGTTTTGAGATGAGGACGGATTCTCTGATCCCACTGGCACATGAAGTCTGAACTGACTGCAAATTTCTGCAGCCAAATAGCCCATTTGTAGAGTGTGTAGCTATTCCCAGTAAAAACCTGGGCTGGCTGCAGGATTCTGCAGCCAAAATAGTGTTAGCAGCTCCTCAGCTTAGCGCTGGGTTTCTCCCTGTTACTGTTGAGCGGTGCGGTGCAGCTCTTGGAGTGGAAGCACACCCTGGGAATTCAGTGTCAATCTTCTTCTGGGTTCTTATCTCACAAATTTGAAGAGTAAAATCCACAGTCAAGCACATGGGGGAAGAGTGAAAGGAGTAGGAAGGAAAGCAGAGTCTATGCAATGCAAAGGGGGTACCTGGAAGCAGAATACCTCCTAATGTGTGTTAGGCCAGGGTTTATATTGATTTGGTGTGAGCCTTGATTAAGATTCATGTAAAGCAGGCATTGAGAAAACCACCAAAATCATTGGTTAAAATCTACACAAAATAAATAGCAAATCTTTCCTGGGTCCCATCTGTGTCAACCTTAGTTTTCCCACCTCTGGGACAAAGGAGTTGCTCCCACAGGGGAGCCTCATGGACTTTTGCATTTGAAGGCCCTGAGCAGGCCTGTTAATCTCTCTACTGGTTAGCTGCTAGGTGTGGTTGAATGGGCCCAAGGTCCTGACCACCTAGCAATTTTACTGTCTCTCCCAATCTCTGTAACTGCTGTATGTAAGATATTAGCCAGTAATGTAACCACTGATACTGAATGATGTTGGTGCTCTCCTCAATGTCTGCTTTACATAAATCTTGCTAAATCACTGAGGTTGTTCTTAACTTGCAACCCTCCTGCCTTAGCCTCCAGAGTCGCTGGGGATAACAGGCAGGTGTCACCACACCCAGCTAAACTCATCTCTATCTTATTTTGAAGTCTTTATATTTGGTTAAGTTTTATGATACGTACAAATAGCATCAAGTATATGATTAATAAATAAAGATGTATATTGACCATCTTTGGACAAATTTAATTTTATCAATGGTGATGTGTGACCAACAAAGCTTAGGAATTGCTAAATTAGTAGTCTAAGTAGTAACTGTAAAAAATAAGAAAAAAAATCAGAAGGCATCAGTGTAAATTCAGGTGCAGATATTTATTGGGATTTTCTGCACCCGGGCCAAATTCACCTGCGGCACCAAATGAGGGCAGGCATGGGAAGTGAGGGCAGGAAGGGAAATGGTGTGCAGGGAAAATGGCACACAGGGAAAATGGCGCTGGACCTTGGCTGGGCAGCTGCTTTGAAGTTTAGGAAAATGGGAGGAGTTGATGGGGTTGGCCTTTCAGAGATTGGCTGGTGGATCCATCAATCTATTGGAGCTTGTCTGTCAGTGTCTTGATTGGCTGTTCTTTTTGCAGGCAAGCTGCCTGACTCCCTGCCCCTTAGCCAGCCACCCTTGCCTCGCGTCTTGACCAAAGCCCGGCTAACCTAACAGTAACTGCTGACACTACTTTGTTCTTTTAAACATGCAGTGTTCTGGAATTTGTGAGCCAATTTCTCAGGAAATTCGTCAGGTGGCTAGTTTCCACTCGATTGTTGCTTTGTTACTTGTCTTTAGAATGAGTGTGCTTCCTTATTTAAGAGTCTCATAATGTTGCATCAAACCCAATTTTCTTGCCATTGATTTAGTTCTCACTAGAATTTAAAGAGAATTTCTCTATATATTTTTTTAAGACAGAGTGGGAGAAAGTGAGAAAAAGAAGAGGTAGAGAATCAACTTTATTTAGTCTTTCATGTGGCCTTTATTTCTCCAACACTTAGTTGCATATGTGGTGCTGGGTTTGAACCCAGCATCCTTGCACATGCCAGGCAAGCACTCCAACCACCAAGCCACTGCTCCAACCCAGATTTCTCTATTTCTGATTTTACATATTCATTGAGCCAGCCAGTGGGTCAGTCATTCACAAATATTTTGTACATGAGTCATAAAATCCCTTAAGTCTGTAAAAACCAAGCAAACAAAAACAAACAAACAAAAATCCCAGTTCTTCCAAGTCCTGGTTCTCATCTTCTTGTCTAAATTCCCTATTTGTTAATCTAGCACTTTACTGTTTATCTTTTTCTCAGCTTATTTCCTTCACATGTATAATCCAAAATTTACACTAACTCTCATTTTGGTTTTCCTTCAATGCTGTCTGCAATAACACTTTCTTCATTACTATTCTTTTGAACCCATGAGCCAATCTCTTTCCAATTCTATGAACATACTTCACCAGCCGGATGCTGCACCCCAGGAATGTGGGCCCCCTAGAATGCTGTATCTCCCCAGATTGCTTTACCTCCAGAACATTCTAGTCATAGGATGCTCTAGCCCTGGAATTATGTGCCACCAGAAAGCTATACTTTATATTGGTGAAGGTTAGGATGATATTATCTGAATTTCATATTATACATAATGTATTGATTTCTGAATTTGGTATAAGGTTGTATAACAACTTTTGGAATACTCAGTTGAAAACTTTTGCTACCACTTATGAATCATTAAGACCACGAGAGTTCTCAAATTAGAGATATTGAGCAAAGAGCTTTCTAATCAGAGGACATGACAAAGGGCAATAGGGTATGTGTTCTGTTGACTGAAGTCCAGAGCTCCCCTTCTGGGACAACTTTTATGGAGAAACCAGCGTGAAAAGACAGAACAGATGGAACAGAGCTAAAATTAAGTCCCCTCAAAACCCTGCCTGAATTGTTTACACAGACAATGGGGTGGAAGGGCGCTGAAAGTTTTAAGTGAAGAAAATTGAATGGAGATATACACATCTGTATGTATACACACACACACACACACACACACATATGTCCATACATGTACACATACAGCACCCAAATATACCCTTGTATATTATAGATAGTGTTATATGCTCATATATATTCTATACTACGTATACTGTCAGCGCAGTTGAGAGGGAACAGAGTTTATGCAGTTTGTACTCTACAGCAAATTCTCACACTGAGAGAAGCAGTTAGCCACCTCACCTTTGTTTTGCTTTTCACATTTTCCATCCTTCTAGAAATTCAATTAAGCTAAGATCTATTATAAAAGTTCAAATTTATTAAACTTGAGTGTTCGTTCATCATTGTAACCAAGTTCGGTTTCAAGCAAGACTTACATCATGCAGTAATGAGGGGAAAGAGGGCATCTACTTAGCCTGTTACCAAAGCCCAGCAGTTTTGAGAAACTGAAGAAATCAGGTGGTATCATAAAGAAGATTTCATTACAGAAAGGTTTCCTCATTGAGATAAAGGAAGAGCAGGCAAAGAAAAATAAAAGGCCAACAAACTTCCGCAATCTATGAAAACTTCAGAGTTAACCAGTTTGCCTCCAAGCAGTAAAAAACAGAACAAAATCCTTCAATTATGGAATTTCCCACTCTGGTTTGTATGAGCAACTAAAAGTTCAGCATAAAACATATGGTTCCTAATCAATTGCCCTGTAATGACTTTATTACAAAACTTTAAATTATAAGAACGTATCTGTACGTATTTCCTTTTTTTTATTCTTATTTCTTTAGTTCTTTTTATATTCATATTCTATATTATTGTTACAGTCTTTTTCTTTCCAGGGTAGAACCACTGGATTTTTCTCTGATACTTAAGACTTCAAAAAATCAGACTTGTTCGAAGTCTACTCATGGTTTTAGAAGACAGTGTTTAATCTCAATTCAAAGTTACACTTTGACCATCTCCTTTACAGCATTGGATTTGCTCTCCAAGGAGCATGTCTGACTTTATGAGTTTATTTATAACAGCCAAACAATTGTTCATAAAAACAGTCAAATCCCACAGTTAGAAGTTGCTCAGCTATTCTCCTATGTGTCTCTTCAGAAAGTTTGTTGATAAAATTCAGGACTGTTGGCTACAATCATTGAGAGTTATAAACACCAGTGAAACACAGAAAATCATGATCTCAAGGATTTAATAAGAAACACTTTTGACCTTCCATCTCCCTTTTGGAGTCTTTTTCTATGGAATGATTTAATAGATGTCACCATCTGGAGTTGTCAGCAAGCAAGCAGTATAACTAACTCTTTTTTACACTGTGACCTTTGACTGGTTCATTCATTTACTACCAGCTAGGGTCTATAAAAATAGAGAGATACTACCCATTTCATAAAGCAACAGACTATCACCAACAGCCTTGCAAGAAGCTTGCAAACAGAGGGATATTTTAGCTTTCCCTGTTACCTTTATCTATGATACCAAAGACACCCCAAATAGCTATAGCATGCATGTAAAAAGAGTTTACATGTAAGCTATTTTACATCTATGCTTTTATAGCACTGCATTTCCAGAGGAAGACTTTTAACTTTGAGTCCTCGAGATTAGTGTCTATCAGCCTTTCTGATGGAAAGTTTTAAAACCTCCCTGGTGAGTAATATTTTGAGACAATGAAAGGAAGTGAAAAGAGAAAGCTTATGTAGTAAGATCTCAGCAATAAAGCTAATAAGTGTCAGAATGAAGATTTGAACTCTGCATATCTCTTTCTGGAAAACAAAGGGTCTACCCCTTTATTCTCCCATGTGAAAACGTCAATACTGACTTTCATTAGTTGCTACTTTATCACCAATAATTTTGTTAATTCCATAAAAAATCTTTATTCAATGACTAAATAACAAGTTGAAACCTAAAATCTCTATCAATAAATAACATTCCAGAAATACATAGAATGCTGCTATAAGTGTAATCGGACATAAGATTTGCTTCAAAGTATATAATATTTTGGCTTTCAAGCACATTTTTGATCAACAGCAACTCCAACTATGAAGTAATATTTAAATAGTGCTATATTTTAATGTCTCTGTCTACATCTGTATTTTTTGCATTTCATCCAAATATTCCTGAAGAACTTTACATAAATGATAATATACAGAAGAATTGAGGCAAAACTGTGATAAAGATAATTCTTATCCATTGAGAATGAGATTTACATGCCGTTTTGTTTTGTTAGAAATTATTATGAAATACCTGTTTTCTATAAAAATTATAAAGCAGTGACATGTAATTAAGCATCTATTCTTTTTCTCTTTACGTAACTTTAATGAGGAAAGAAACATGTTTAGGATTCACTATTTACTACTATTGTGACCTTGTACACATTTCAGTTTTCCTGGTCTAAAAAATTGAGATTATAGCTAAAGGATAGCTAGTTAGGTAAAATGAACCAATGAATATAAAAGTATTCAAGCCATACAAGTTAATGTAGTCCACAAAAATTAACTGAATATCTACTACTTCAATTATACCTAGTGCTTGGGAAACCAGGAGATAAACAAACACCATTACACAGCAGAGAGATAAACCTGTGAAATATTGCAATTCCTTTTGTGATATGTTACTAAAGATGTTTTACTCTAGAAATTATTAAAAGATCAACTGAATTAATTCATGACAGCTTTAATAATGCAAATACATGGGAAACAGCATGATCATCACCTTATTTTTTCCTTTTATATTTGTTGATGCATATTAAATACACAGAGTGATAACTTTCATGTGTCGAATTTGTACATGCAGAAAGTGAAATTTGATCAATTTTGCTCACAAATTCCTCATTTCCCTTCCCTTACTCCTTCTCCTGATCCCCTTCTCCTATGTCCACGGCATTCTAGTTTTTCCTGAATTTTTTCCTTCTAGTTTCCACCTCGGACAGAAAATATTTGATGCTTTTCTTTCTGAGTGTGACTTATTTTGCTCAAAATTATGGTCTACAATTCCATTCATTTTCCTGCAGATGACATAATTTCATACTTCTTTATAGCTTAATAAAACTTTAATATGCATATATGCCACATTGTCTTTATCCATTCATCTATTGAAAGACACCTAGACTGATTCTACAGCTTAATGAATTCTACAACTTTTTAAAATGTGCTATGATAAAAATGGATGGGCATGTATCTCTGAAGCATACTGACTTTAAATCTTTTGGATAAATGCCAAGGAATGGTATAGTTGTATCATATGGTAGTTCTCCTTTTAGCTTTTTGAGGAAACTTCATGTATACACAATCTTTGAGTTGAGTCAGATATCAATAGCAATCAGATAATGTATTCTAGGCCTAAGGAAGGTGGATGAACCTCTCATATCTAAATTAGTAGGGAAATAAGGTGGGCATTCCCTGCTCATTCCCCTGTGTGCTTCATGCAACCCTTTAACTCCTGAAGATCTCCTGGGCTCTGATGGCTTACCTGCACTCTTCCCATTTTTCTCTGCTTTCCTCTTTAATTCTCCATTTTTACCACTAAAAGTAATTGATTTCTAAGTATTTTAGATCATAGAACAATTTCTAGTCTTTAACCATAGTTAATCCTTATCTTTATTTCCAAGGCAAGAAAAATTCTACATAATCAATGCACAATACAAGGAACTCTTATGAACAGTGGTTCTGTTCACCTTTAGTAGATCTGGAGAGAATAGGAATCTTTCTGGAAAAAAAAATCCCCTCTCCTTCTTCCCTCTCCTGCCTCTAAAAAAAAATCTATAATTAATCTTTCTCACCTCTGTCACTTCTTTTCTTTTACAACAATCTCATGCATTTCTAATTTCAATTTCACTTGTGCAAGAATTATCCACTATCCACTCATTATATTTTCATATTCATTTACTCCGATATTTTAATCATTCTAATACCATAGTTTAGGATTACTTCATGTGCAATTACCAGTTGAGAAAGGTTTATTTAGGGTTCTACTATGCTTTCTTGTAGTTATACTTCCCTCTGAAGGAGGTTGAGTAGAGGGTCCATCTATTACATTTATTATGTTCCTTGCTATTTCTGAATCTCGGTTTACCCTTATTCACTACCAGACTGTGTGACCACTATAGTTCATGTCAGCTTCTTAGAGCTCTCTTAATATTTGACTTCATTATCTACCAAAGTTTTGATGCCTTAAAATATTGTACTTAGTTAATCAGTTTCAATTCAATGAAACTACAGACATTGCCTAGTATTATTTTTTCCAATACCTATTTCAAATGTGTTATATTAACTCCTTTCATACAGACATTGGACTAGCAGTACCAGGCAGTACAAGAAGATAAGTAAGAGAAGTAAGTGGAATGCTGATTTGAAAGGGAGAAACAGAGCTGTCACCATTCTCAGACAACATGATTTTATTGCATAGATCAATGTAATCTATTTAAGAAGTGATTACATCAAATATTGAATTTAACAAGTCAAAATACAAAACTTGATTGCACTTCTGTCTATTAATGATAACTATTAAGCATTGAAATAAATTCCCCTTTATAATCATAAATGAAAAGGTAAGTGCCTACACATAAGTATTTTACAAATACAGTATATGAATAACAAATATTAATTTAAAAATAACTAAATAATATAGAGATATACTATATTCATAGATTGAAAGACTCAGTATTGTTTACTCTTCTGAAATTGAATGATAGATTTAACACTGTCAAACAAAATCTCACAAGATTCTTTTTTAGTATCCAAAGGCTTGAATCTAAAATTTATATGGAAAGTGAAAGAAATTAGAACATTAAATATTTTTTAGAGGAGTAGTTTAGAAGACTCATGTTTTGTGATGATAGGATACAAATATATCAATGGAGTAGAACAGAAAATATTGAAATATTTCCATACAAAAATGGTCAATTTGTATTTGAGAAAGTGTAAAGACAATTTAATGGAGAGGGAGACGACTTTTCAATAAATGGTTGAATAGTCTTTTCAAACTACTGAAAATAGAAAGAGATAAAAAATGAAATAAAGAGAGAAAGAGGTAAGGAGAGAGGGAGTGGGAGGGAAAATGGAAGATGAGAGAAACAGAATTAGAAAGGAAGGAGAGAGAAAAGTTGATCTATAACTCACATGTCAAAAATTAAATCAAACTTAACCGTAAGCTAAGTCCAAAACAAAATTATAAATATTGTAGGAGGAACGAGAAAGCATTTGTCTTTTTAAATTTTAATAAATTTTAAAATATATTTTTTTTCTTAATGTGCAATGTCTTTTTATGTACTTTTTAATGTGCAATGTCACTTTATTTGCTGGAGGTCGCAAAAGGAAATAGAATGTCAAGGTGAGAGAATTAAGTATCATTTTCCTAAGAAAAAGGAGTGCATATTTAAGAAAGAAACCATGGACATTCTTATTTATAGTTCAATAATTAGTAAACTTCCCCCATTGGAATCACTTTGAATGACAGTAATAGTGAAATCTTTTAAAATCCTTTGAAATATACATTACATTATTCTTACCTATGGGAACCATACTGGAAATAGAATACCTGAACTTCTTGCTGCTATCTAACTGTAACTTAGAACATTGATCACCTTTCCTATCTCTCCCTTGCCCCTATATTCCCAGCCTTTGGTATCCAATGTTCTACTCTCAACTTCTATGAGATCAGCATTTTCAGTTCTACATATGATAGAGATCACATAGGACTTGTCTTTCTGTGCCTGCTTCATTTCAACTAATACAATAATCTCCAGTTCACCTGTGTTGTTGCAAATGACCGATTTTATTCTTTCTATGGCTGAGTAGTATTCCATAGTACATATGTGCAACATTTGCTTGTTATCCACTTATCAACTGATGGACACCTTGGTTGCTTCCATTTCTTGGGTACTGTGACTAATGCTATAAGTAACATAGGAGTGCGAATGTTTCGATATACTGAATTAATTTCCTTTTGATCTGTACTCAGTGGTGGGATGGCTGGATCATATGATAGCTCTATTCTTACCTTTTGGAGAAACTGCCATATTGTTTTCCATAATAATTGTACAAGTTTACATTTCCAACAACAGCATAAGTATAAGCATCCTCTTTTTTCCATATCCTCAGAAGCACTTGCTATCTTTTATATAATAGCCATTGTTACTGGGGAGAAGTAAGATTTCATTGGGGTTTTGATATGCATTTTCCTGATTAGTGATGTTGAGCACTTCTTGAAATATCTGCTAATTATTTGTTTGTCTTCTTTTGAGAAATGTTCACTTAAATCTATTGCCCAATTTTTAATCAGATTATTCATTTTTTTGCTATTGATTTTTTGGAGTTCCTTATACGTTCTGTATGTCAACCCCATGTCAGATATATTGCTTGCAAATGTTTTCCTTCAATCTGTTGATTTTTTATTTTCTTTGCTGTATAAAGGTTCTAGTTTGACGGAATCCTGTTTGTCCATTTTTGCTTTTCTTTCTTGTGCTTTGGGAGTCTTATCCAAAAAAAATCTTTGCCAATTCCAATGTCCTGGAGCATCTTCCCCATGTTTGTTCTAATAGTTTTATAGTTTCAGATCTTACATTTACATCTTTAATCTGTTTAGAGTGGGAGATAAGCGTCTAGTTTCCTTCTTTTTTATGTGAATACTCAATTTTCCCAGAACTGTTTATTGAGAAGATAGTCCTTTCTTCAATGCATGTGCTTAGCTCCTTTGCTAAAAGTCAGTTGGCTGTAGATATGTGGGTTTGCCTCTGGGGCTCTATTCTGTTCAATCGGTCTGTGTGCCTGTACTCATACCAACATTATGCTGACTTGATCATCATAGTCTTATAGCATATTTTGAAGTCAGGCAGTACAATGCCTCCTCTTTCGTTATTTTTGCTAAACATGGCTTTGGTTATTTGGAGTTTTTTGTGGTTCTACATAAATTTTAAGATTATTGTTTCTAGTTCTGTGTCTTTTGATTGGGCAAAATGTTCTACCATATCATCAATAGTAAATGTTTGAAAATAGAATAAAAATATTAAAACTTTTTACATATGAAATATACTCATATTATTTTTAATTTTTTAAGAGAGAGAAGAGAATGAGAGAACCAACTTTGTTTAATTTTTCATGTGGCTTTCATTGCTCTGACACTTTGTTGTGTTAAATTGCTTAAGTCCTCACTAAGTTGCTGAGGCTGGCTTTGAATTTGCTATCCTCCTACCTTAGCCTCCCAAGCAGCTGGGATTACAGGCATGAAACACCACACCCAGCTGACCACAAAATATTTTTATTTTTTTTATTTTTTTTTTTCTTTAAACTTTTTTTAAAGAGAGAGGGACAGCGAGAGAGACAGAGAAGAACAACTTTATTGAGTTTTTCACATGGCCTTAGTTGCTCCAACACTCAGTTGTGTACGTGGTGCTGGGGTTTGAACCCGGGTCCTCGTGCTTGCCAGGCAAGCACCAAAACCGCTGAGCCACCGCTCCAGCCCCCACAAAATATTTTTAAGTGCAAGCTTTAGCTTGATTTATAAATAGACCAGCCTGGGACATGGGTCTGATTGATAAATGGACAACAACTAAATTATACCCTATTCGGGTACAACCATGAAAGAAAATAAAGAGGGAAACGTCCCAGAGGAGAAGCTTCAAGCTCAGTATCTCATTATTTTGGGTGAAAAATGGCCTGAAATGAGAATACACAAAGATTCTCAATCAAGAGCCTATCATTCAACAGGGACCTGGAAGGAAAGAGTCTGAAAGATGAGACATGAAGCAGACTGGGGTAGAAGGAAGTTCACTTCCACATTAAAGTGGACATGAGGTGGAAGGTTTGTGTCTCACATGGTCATAACCACCAAAGGCACAGATCATGGAAGAAATAAGCAGATGCCTTTCCAGTTGACTTCAAACACCTCCCGTCATAAGCCACACCAGAATGGGCAATGTGGTCAGATGAATAGGATGACCACAGTGGCTGACAGGGCTTTATTTGCCAAGGCCCACCCAGGTCCTAGTGAATCTAAACGTCCAAATGTTCTGCGGCAGAATCACACTTAGCTCCTGAGTAGAAACTACCACTTGAGCAGACCAGGCAACAAGTTGTTTGCATGTTGACTACATCAGGACCCTTTTCCCTAGAGACCCACACACCTCCAGCAGTGGGTTCCAGATCTTGTACGTTGCTGCATGCGGCCTGTCAGTGATCAGGGGCTCTTTATATTTTGTGGGAGTAGCTACTTTCTGCATCCTGCTCTTTTGTGCTAGTCCTTTCTCAAGCCGTCAATGTTAAGCAACGTATGTCGGGGTGTCCATCTATTTCATACATATGGACGGTATTCTTTCTACCATCTCCAACTCTACAACTTTTTCTTGGCTATTCTTGGTTGTTCATCCAACTTTAATGGTCATTATAGTAATTGCTGTCTCCTGGACTCTGGTGATTTAGTCATCCCCATCTTGTTCCTACTACTTAATTGTGCATCTCCATGGGTATTAATAACCAGCTCTGTTAAGCCACTTCTACCATAGTCCTGGCCTGCAGAGAAGAATCACCTCTGAACTTCTTAGTTGTTCTGGTGCCCCTCCTACAAACCCATTCCTGATGGGCTTGGTGAGTGGTGTGACCCTCTGGGTTTTCCCAGGGAGCACAGTTATCTGTGGGATATTCTGGTTTCCCATAACCTATCTATTCCAATATGCAAATTTCCTTTAGCCTCATTATTACTTCCTCTTTTGTCTGCCAAAGAAACTTGGATATTTCTACTTCTATTTTGGCAAAATCATTTTATTCAGACTTCTAAAAAAAATTATCCTTGCAGCAACATTGTCCTCTGGAGTGCTTGCCAGGGTGTTAAATCCTGTGTCCTGAGAAAGTGACCCCAAGGCACTGAGTTCTTGTTTATTCAGCCTTACAAGTACTTTCTTAAAATTCAACGACGTGAATGGTCTTCTGACTCCTGCTGGTACATCCTAGATAATTTCTCACAAAGCATTTTTTATGTATGATCTCTTTCTTCGGTTATGAGGCACAGCACACTCATGCCACGCTGGAATTTAATCTTTTTGTTGTTGTTGTTGAACCTGCAGGAAAGGGTGAAGGAATAACTCCTGAAGTGTATCCCTGATGCTTTCTGGCGGGGAGGCCTTTTTGGTGTATTCCAGCACTGCTGAGAGCTAGTTCTTAACAGGGAAGAAGCCGAGAGGGTTCAGAGCTGCAGATCCAGCTTCCTCAGGGCATCCAGACTGATGTCACCATCTCGTATTTCAGGGCTAGCTTTTCCCCACCAGGACTGTTATCTGTATATGATGGAACTGCTTGACTATGCGTTTCATCATATCTAGAACTCTGAGAATCACAGTTGGATCCTCAGCCTGCCGCTCAGCTCTCCTCCTCTTCTGCTCAGAGAATGAGGGCCTTTCAATCTCACACACAGCCATCAACTGCTTTTTGAGTCTAGCCTCTTAGTTTCCCTCTTCATGTCACCAGCACAACTTCCCAATCATCAACCCACTCTACTATCTTTGTAGGCATCCTTCTACTCATGTATTTCAAATCTTTCGACGTCTCACCTAGCACTTTGTTCTCCTCCACTGGGATCTTGCCCAAAGGCATTTACAGGTTAAGCTGCCACTGGGTTCCAAGGACTATTTATGCCCCCACTTCCAGTCAGAGAGGAGTCCTTGCCTGCTGAGCGGCAGATAAGCCACTTACCATCTCTTTTCTTGTCCACTCCGTGCCTTTAGTGTTAGTCTGGATCACCCGGGAGATAGGCACCGGGTAAGAATTAGGAATATAATAGATATATTATGGGAAATGACTGTGATGGAAAATGGAGTCTGAGGAGGCCGAAAGCACTGTTCCATCCCAGTGTTGGTCTGATCCTTATGAAAGGGAGAAATGAAGGTTAGGTGACAGATTGTAGACTACAGCAAAGTTCAACAGACCTTCAGCAAGGCTGACGGAGTGTTCTGAGTTCGAGCAATCTGTTGCAAGACTTTTGTGTATCCCAGGAAAGTGTTGTTAGTATCGCAGCCTGACTTCAGCATCAGCTGAGAGAGGTTTCTAGGAACTACATCTTCTTTACAAAAGTACTGAGGTATTTCCAAATGCAGCAGCTGAGGCCCTGATCAGTTATACTCTGTGTAGTCTGAGATCTAAAAGGTACATTTTAATACTTCAGCATTAAAAAAAAAATCTAGCAAGGCTATCACTAGCTCAGAGCTCCAGAGAAAGATCAGGTGGGTGAAACAAGAATGGGTATGGAAAAGAAGGAAACAGGAGATTTTCAGAGGATAACAATGGCTTTTCTAGGCCAGTGGATAAGTGGGCAACAAGTCCAATTTCTGTGCTCAGTAGCTGAGTTTCCCTAGGCCATCCAGTCCTCTGTACCTCAAAGAGGTCCTGCTTTTTCATGATTTTTGAAGACCTCTTGAGTGGAGCATGCTATAAAGATGAATTTTCACTAATGTCATTTTCTTCCAGGTGAAGGATATTGAAATGAACTTCTGCTATGCACTGTGCTGAGCACTTTACATATTTGTATCACTTATCCTTCCAAATATATTCAACAAGCAAGGGTTATTTTCATATCACAGAAGAGTAAATCAAAGTAGAAGGAGACAGCAGTGTGCATGCTGGTAAGTATATGGCTGAGTGAGGTTTTTATCCCAGGGTCAAGACCATGACTGTCACTTCTAAGCTCTGCTCTACTCTTTATTAGACTTTTTTTTTATACCAGGGATTAAATATAGGAGTGCTTAACCACTGAGCCATATCCCCACTGAGTCACATCACCAGCCATATTAATTTTTATTTTGAGACAAGGCCTTGCTAAGTTACTCAGGGCCTCCTTAAGCTACTAAGGTTGGTTTTGAACTTGTGATCCTCCTGTCTCAGCCTCCTGAGCCATTGGGGTTACAGCCATGCACCTGACAGACAGCTCTAGACTAATCCATTGTGTACACGTTTTAATGTACTTTTTAATAGTTGTTCATTCACTTTTCCACTTTGCACATTATCTAAAACAAGAATAACAAGATTTTCCCCTTCTAAAAGTACCTCTTTTCTATTCAGAATTCTCAACTACTCTTAAGTATTTTTCCTTTTGTTCAGTGATGTGTTGGTGGGTCTTAGAAAAAAAAATCCTGATTTATAGAAATACTTCCACCAGTTTCAGGCTACCACAATATCAGTATTGCAAAGTTGAAAAGAGATGTGAAGTGGCCTATTATTACATAGCATTTGTACCATAAAATAATCATAAAACTTCAGGGGCATAACAAACAGTCAAAGATAGTAAAAGGGTTAGTGAGTGATGGGTACTAAAATTAATTCTAATGTCATTTGATTACAAATTAATATACATTTAGTATTTAATATTAGCTGTTTAAATCAATCAGCTTGCAAAATACCTGAAAATGCTAATAATTAGCTCTTACAAGCTAGTGGGAAGCCACTCCAACATATGATTGCTTATGAGTCTTTTAAACCTTCCCTCTTTCCTGGCTAATGATCTCTTACTCTGAAAAGTTTTCTGTCATCATTTTAGTGGTTGTTATGGGATGAATCTCACCCACTCTCTGCAGCCTCAAATGCCTATGCTGATATCCTAACTCCCTAAAATGTGACTATATTTGAATAGAAGGCCTTTAAAGAGGGACTTATCATAAAATGAGGTGGTAGGGCTGGGTCCTAATCCGGTATGACTGGTGTCCCTACAGGAAGAGGAAGAGATACCTGGAATATCCATAAAAGACAAGGGCCTGGTGAGGGTGCAGCAAGAAGGCAGCCTACTGAAAAGTAATGAAGGAGGCCTCTGGAGAAACCTACCCTTCAACCCTCCATCATAGACTTTATTCTCCAGAAAAGAGAGAAAATGATTTTTTTTTGTTCCATATGCCACACCGTTTCTGGTATTTTGTTCTAGCATCCTAGCAGACTAATACAAAGGGAAACATTCTCATCACTTTTCAATTGCATAAAAACCTTGAGTTGGACAGTGATTTTCAGGGACTTTGAAACAAAAATAGATTCATTTCAAGGAACTTTAGAATAGATTACTTATGAACACTGCACAACATTCTCCTACATGGCACTACAGATTTCCAAAAGGTAAACTTGAAACCAAGATTGAAATTAGAAGTACTGGAAATTGCTTTTTTGTCTGTCTCACTTTTTCTGTCCTATGACTAAGTTCAGAATGCTGCCCTCTCATTCTATTTAGGTCTTATACTTCAGTCTGAGCTTCCCAAAAGTGATACTCAAGTCCCTCGACAATATCCAGGAACTCACTTGTATTTATTTGAGCAAACCTATGTGTTTATGATAAGTAATAAAATATTAACTGGGCATGTGATTTTTGTTGAAGCTTTTGACTCACTCTTGAGTCTGACTGTGACTCTTTTAACACAGATGCTTTGTTCTTGCTTTACTTGCCCCATGTATTTAGCCAGAGGTTGTAATGTGTGAAGATCATTTCTGTTAAGCAAAAACAGCACCACTAAGACAATAATTGTTTCCATTTGGCTCAAATAGTGTCTGACACAAATAGAAGCAGAACTTAGCTATCTAATGAATACATTTTATGATGAAATGATAATATCTATAAATTTTTTTGGTTTGATCATTTTATAACCAACATTTGCAATTAGATTTTTTGTTTTAAAAAAAGCATTAGAAATACATCAATACGGTCTCATGAGATCTAATATTGCTCTCCAAGTAAGGGAGAGGATTAGCATGACCACTGAGGAAATCATGGAAATTATTCACAAATTTTATTAGATTCAATGTGGTTCTAATTTGGCTATTTTAAAGCTGTGGCTGGCATGTCATAGACTGAAAAACAAGATCTTCTCTAAAGAAACTGAAAAGTATAGCTCAAATTACTAGTTTGCATGGATGAATCTTCACTACTATCTTCAGTGAATTAAATATGTAAGTACCTCCTAAGAATGTTTGGTAGGAGCCTGGGAGATCTGAGATGAGGAAAGCAGGAAATAGAATTAAAGTTGGTATGGGCAATGGATTTTATATCAAAACATTGTGAAATACATGCATTTGGATTCCCTTCCCCCGGAATTTCTTGCTTTTTTAGTTCTCTTTCAGCCTTCCACCTTCCACAAGTAGATGCTTCCTCCTGACACATGTTATGCACTAGGTATGTGTCCACACAAGAGTATCCACCTGGGATAATTCTGAGATGCCTTCTGGGCCTTTCCTACACAGTAGCTGCACTCAAAAACTACCTCCCCATGTTGTCAGGGCTCTTCTCGTAGTGGCAATATTCACCTTTAATGCATTTGTGAAAACTAGCACAAGTATGTGACATCATTTTCTATGAAATAAGATATTTCCTGAGCTTTCATATTTTAGGGATCTTTTAAGACAGCCTTTCTCACCTAACTACAATAAGTCTATTTCAGTACTCACCCAGTGCTTTCGTTACCCACCAGCATTTTCCTTGACAATACCATTAGTGAAAAGGGACCATTCAGGATGTGTTGATTAGGTCTCATCATGAGATCCAATGACACTCAAACTTCTTTAAATCCTTTGGCAAGGAAATATACAAATATTTGCAGTATTAATCTGGCTTGGTTCCATTATTATGCTATAATAACAGGCAAACACAAAGACTCAATATCTGAATACAGCAAGTTATTTCTTGTTAACCCAAAAGTCAAGAATGGGCCTCAGGATTTTTGGCCCCACATAATCACTCAGCGATCCAGGCTGATTCACAGCCTTTCAGTGCTGTCCTGTGGAATGTGGTCTTGTCGCAGCAGAAGAGCAGTCTGAAAGTGAAGACTGAGCGCTTCCCCTGTCTGAAAGTTCCAAGCTCATTAAATGGCCCTGTCCAGTTACAAGAAAAGGAGAAAAGTGAGATCCAGCCGTGTGTCAGGAAGGGGAGAATTGAACAAGGTGAACACGACAATTTCTATCAATGATCCATATTATCCTCAGACTCCCTAACAAAGTAATTGTTATTTTTAGACTATACATAAACAATTTTATAGTATCTAAGTAAACTTACACATGTGACAATAAGTTTTAAAGTAAACCTATCCAATAATATATACCAAGTTAGAATTGTATCCCTGAAAGGACATAAAGATATACTACAAACAAGGTACTTCCTAGATGGTCTTTGAAAATTTTCAGATTTGCTTAAAAAATAGATAGCTACATGTGACTTTAACTTCATAATTTATTAAGAAGGTAAAATTAAGGGCTGAAATGGGTGTTCAGTGGTTACTGTGCTTGCCTGGCATGCGTGAGGACACAGGTTTGAACCCCAGCACCACATACACAACGAAGTGTTGGAGCAACAAAAGCCACATGAAAAACTAAATAAGATTGGCTTTTTCTCTCTCTTTCTCTCTCTTTCTCTCTCTTACTGACCCTTTCTCTTAAAAAAAAAGAAGGTAAAATTATTCCTTGGAGATATGTATATGTGTATGTGTGTGTGTATACGTGTGTGTGTGTATGAATACCTTGGATGCATGTGTGTGTGTGTGTGTGTGTGTGTATGTATTTAATAATATATAATCTGTATCTCATTTCTCTTTAAAATATGCAAAAAATATAATGTAGGCTCTAAAGAGAATTCAAACAAATGATTTTTCAAAAACATGTTAGCTACTTGATCATGGATTATGCAGTTATTTTGTCTTAATACCTATGGTTGGCACCAACTTTCAATTTAGAACTTTTGTTATTTCCTTAACTTCACAATTGTAATTATTTAAAAAGATAATTCAGGAAGATATTTGGAAAATTTCTAGAAATATGTTAACTGCTTGATCATAGGAAATTGTAGTTATTTTCCTGGAATGCCTATGGTGAGTACCAACTCTTTTTTTTTTTTTTTTTTTTTAAAGAAGGAACTTAGCTTAAGCTAAAGACCTCTGGGATTTCAAACCATCTTTGCATGGGCCAGTCATACCCTAAGCTACCAGTCTTTGGATAAGGGGCCCTAACATTATTAGAACAGTTACCATGTAGCAGAAGTGGAATCTCCTAGTGTGTACCCCTTGAAAATGTTAATGTAAATGTCTCTGAGACCATGGTAAAATGCCAAGGGAATTTCCTCATAGGGGATGCTTGAATCCTATTGATATTAGTTCCTCAAAGTCATTCAGTCAATTCATCAATTATCCATTTAGAAATTAGATTAGTTTGAGTTGGAATTCTCTGAGCAGAATGTCCAATTCAGTTACAAATCCTTGGAGTTCCTGAGACACTTTGCTAAGAGGCACATAATTACTGGAGATAGATCAGTGCTGTAAATTTGAATGACTGAATAGATTATAAAGTATTTCATCAGAAAAAGATCATCAAGAAGAGTTCTCACAATTCTTTTTTCCTTTCTTGTTTCTATCCAAACAGATATTGCCGGATAGCTTCCATGTTGCTAAAGCCCTAGGCCCAGGGTCCAGTTATTCAATCAACACTAATATAGGTTCTATTACAAAACCAGTTCATCGATATAATTACACCACAGTTGCTTGGCTTTGTTCAGGGAGATTATTCTAAACAATATGAGTTGAACTGACTCAATCAGCTAGTAGGTTTTAGGAGTATAGCTGAGGCTTCTAGAAAGAGAAGAAGTTGAACTTGTGGGCAGTAGCTTCCCCTGTCTGAAAGTTTCAGCTTACCCTTCCTGATAGCCAGTCCTACAGATTTTAAACTTAGTTCCACAAAATGTATCTTCATAAACATCTCCTTGTTCTGCTTCTCTGGTTGGACCATTGCTGATATAAGAAGTAACATACACAGAAAGCTTTGAATCGGTATTTGGAGTAGGTCCTAGACACCTTGGTGGGGTAGGTGGAGGGGGGAATCACTCTACAAACTGGGAATATTGCAATACTGGAAGTTCTGCTTATAATCTTTCACTCAGTGCTATTTGTGCAATAATCAGCTACACCAAACATAAGGCACTGACTTGCTTCATCTCATTATTCAACAATGGATGCAAACAACAGCACAACGAGACTATTTTTGAATTACTCTAGCTTTCTTTTCTTTCTTCTTTTTTTTTTTTTTTTTGATGCAAGGTATTGAACCTAGGGGCACTTAACCACTGAGTCACATCTCCAGCCCTCTTTATATTTTATTTTGAGACAAGGTTTCGCTAAATTGCTCCAGGCCTCACTAAGTTGCTGAGGTTGGCTTTGAACTTGTGATCCTCCTGTCTCAGCCTCCTGAGCTGCACCATCACGCCAGGCTACTCCAGGCATTCTTATGTCAGCAAGCATATTTTTCAACCTGAAGAACAATGTTATTTTGCATGTAACATGGTCCGTGTTTTTATGCCTTTAAAAATCTAAGTATGCACCTTCTTCCAAGTGGAGAGAAGAGAGGCTTGGTAGATAGTGGCAAAGCAAATCAAATCACTATTAACTTGTTTTAAGGTCTGTAGAGCCAGAGAAAATCTTTAATCAGATTTAGAGTTTTGTTCTCTACCTTTTAAAATGCTATCATTTTTAGATGGCAGCACCATAGTATAATCTGTTATTTTAGATATTCAAACTGGCTTAAACATGTGGATGATCAGCTCATGTTGCTTTAGAAATTCTTAATCACCAGAATGCTGAATTGTGCATAAGATTTGTGCATAAGACTTAAGTCCTCAGCTCTACCAATGATGAAATGTGAACAGTGTGGCTACCCCACCATAATGTTTCATTTCAAAGGCTATTGTGCCTTATTCAAATGTGAAGGTAAGCGAGTCTCTTTAAACAGATCTGTATGTTTCTTTTTGTAACACTATGATAATTATTTCTTCATAATTTTGAGGGCGTTTCAGAACAGAATTTGGTCTCTAATTGTAGTTTTCTATATTAGTTCAGATTTATTTTATTTTACAGCCACTTTTATGATCATATTCTCTTTTTAATTAAAGGGTCACAATCTGCATCAAGTATTTGGGCTCAGATGGTCTATTAGGAGAGTGAGGGCGGAAGGAGTCAGTGAACAAGGGGACAAGGGGTGATAAACAGGACTGGACATCAACCGCATCACTGTCGTGGGGAATGGATCTCAACTAGGTCAGATCCTTGTCAGAAGTGTGAGAGCAAGCCTCCCCGAAGTGGCCCTGAAGGACAAGATTGGCGGCTTCACGCAGTGAAACAAACTCCTATAGGGAACACTTCTCACTTAGATTATTCTCTGGCTCCTGTCCCACACTGATTGAAGTTCCTGGGCTATTCTTTCTTAAACCAGGCTTCAGAAGAGGCCTCAACATGAGATGCTAAGTATGCCACAGCAAGTCTGAGCTCTTAGAGAACCCCACAGGGGCTGGAGCGGTGGCTCAGGGGTCACAGCCCTTGCCTGGCATGCGGGAGTGTGTGGGTTGGAACCCCAGCACCACATACATAACAAAGTGTTGGAGCAACAAAGTCCCATGAAAAACTAAACAAAAACTGTTTCTGTCTCTCTCCTGTCTCTCACTGCCCCTCAATGTTCAAAATTTTTTCTCATATATATATAAATAAAGAATCTCGGGGCTGGAATGGTGGCTCAGCAGTTACGGCGCTTGCCTTGCTTGCGCAGGTACGTGGGTTCAAACCCCAGCACCACATACACAATGAAGTCTCCGAGCAACGAAAGTCCATGAAAAACTAAATAAAATTGATTCTGTCTTTCTCCCTCTCTCGCACTGTCCCTCTCTCTTTAAAAAAAAAAAAAAGAATCTCCACTGCTGTTTGACTGAACTCAGTGGGGTGGAGGCAGGAGGAGGCAGGCAGAGCACCAGAGACACCTACTTAATCATATTATGTGAGTGTTTTTTTGTACAAAATTTCTCAAAATCTTCTGGAAAATGAAGGAAACATACTTACACTAGGTCTTTGTTTCAGGTATGACCTGAAAGCTTTTCCCAATTTTGGGAGTACTGGTTGTGTTTGAAGCTACAGTTATCCAAAACAGAAGGAGGATCTGAGTGAAAACGGTCATTAAAGAAAGTGAAGTAAATGCACGGCATACTGTCTGGACATAGTGCTTCAGGAGTTGCATTAGAATGGAATTATGGAAATTTGTACACTCCACAAAGGGTTTTTCATGGAAGATACAGAAGCAACCAGAAATTTTCTTCCAAACTCTCGTACAGTCCACCCACTTGCATGCATGTGTGATGGCATGGCCGAGTCCCCATCCATTAATGGGGATTGATTGTGTGCTCCTACAAAAGCTGAAAGTGGCCCACTTGTAGCTTAAGAACCCCCCAACTCAAAAATAAGACTCTAATGACTTTCCCTGTCCTTCTGGACTCATTAATTTTTGATGGAAAGACTTTTGACATTAACTGCTCTGAGTAATATTTTCCAATAAGGAAAATTACAAAACCTTGGATTGCTTTTCCTCCTACATCTACTTTTCTACTTCTCTGCTTCTCCATACTCCAAAATTTCTTAAAAGAAATTGCTCTCTTCCTGCTATTTTTCTTTTCTTTTTTTTTCATAAATACATGCCGATGGTACCATCACCTGCACTCCCCTGCTCAGCCTCCAAGTCACTGAGTTGGTGGCAATTTCTCAGTCCCCACCTCACACCGGCTCTCATCTCCTCTGGATGCAGCTCCTCACTCCTTTCCTCTGCTCAGTTCTGGGGACAGCATTGGCTAGTCCTTCTCTCAGAGTTGCTCATCCACTTTTAAGATGAGAGATGGTCAAGTGAAAATGACAACAGCAACAACAAAAAACTTCAAGAAAGCTAATGGAGTAAACAGACAAATCAGGACCTGGAACAGTTTACCGTGAGGGACACTTTTGTGGGGTGGTAAAAGGGCATATCTCTGGACCCCTAGATGCATGTGACAACTTTAACTCTCAGCCCTTATCAGACACAGGTGAAATGTGATACTGTATTTCTTAGATGACCAGAGAATAGAAAGGGTACACATATTAAAATAATGGTAATAATACTTAAAATGTAAATTTATTAAGAAATGTAAATCTGTTAAGATATTCAATTTATTAGTTGAAAATAAATCCTTTTATGAACAATATATATTGATAGGAAGTTGATGAAGGTTCCTAAAGCCCTGCTTCTGACTTTTGCATTCCTATTTATATTGTACCTATCCAGCAAGACTGATAGAGGTCTCAAGACAACAAAAAGCATTTCTTTAAATCTTGAAGAATTTGTGCATGTTTTCCGGGAGGGTAAATAATGCATTAACAAAGGAAAAACCCATCTGTGGAGCTTGAGTGAAGATAAGTAACTAGTGATTTTGAAAGCTCAAAATCCATGGTGATCTATTGGGATAAGTGTGGAAAGGAAAAGAAAAGGACTTTGAGGAAGTCAATAAAGTGATAAGAGGACAAGTTTTTAAAAAAGAAAAGAAAGAAAAGAAAAAATAAAAACCTATCTGCTTATATGTTCAGAGACAAGAAAAAAATAGTGCCAGAAATCCAATGGGAAGGCAAAAGTGCACAAAGAAAAAAATCTAGTATTTTGACAAATTGCATGATAATACAATGGAAGAAAAGCATCTGAACAATGCTCCAAAGAAAAGCTGAACTTCCCATAAATGAGGTATGTTTGCCACAACATATGAAAACTGTCAACAACACGTATGTTTCCAGAAGGCATATTTTCACTGAAAACTTTCTCAACCCATGAGTTATAAAAATTAATTGCTAGGGCAGTTCCATATTGCTGGGACATCTGCTAAAAGACTTCCCTCGAGCACATTCAGGGAAATCCAATTAAGGAAAGCACGAAAAATGTTTGGAGCCATTTTTATGTGTTCCCAGTATAGCTTCACTTCAACAGCTGTTTTGCCCGACTGAGATAAAACAATGCCAAATGGATCCACAGTCACCACTGACCAGCATCACACACTATTCAGATTCAAAGCTCTGTGTTCTGGGCAAGATTTCAGCAACTTCAAGAAAATGTCTCCACAGGAGACAGAAAGTACCAGAAAGAAACTCACTTAGTTTGGTGAAGGCAGCTGAAAAACACCCCTCAACTCTTGCCAGCCTTGTCCCTTGAGCTCACCTTGAGTGTCGCAGTTTCCTACCAGGAAGGGTCCTACTGACCGGGAGTTCTCAGGTAATGACACCTACCTTGCAAGATGGAAGACAAGTTTGTAGACATGTTCTACAGAACTGAAATTCGCAGAGAAAGGTCTTTTATATTTTTACCATAAACCTTTAGATCATAGCAAATTGAGCATACCACTGGTGCTAAATATAATTCCTAATGTGAGAACATGCATTTTTCATTCTTTTGTAGCTGCTGAAAACACAGCACTTCCTTCCACTGACTCCAGACAAGCAAATACAGTATGTATAGGGAAAAGCCAGAAGAATTATTGTGGGAATCTCTTTTATAATTTTCATTTTTAGAGATTTGCTTATGTCTTTGACCTTCAGTTCTTGATCTGATATAAGACTTCCTTACAGCCACAGAATTTTTGATTGTGCTTTTAAATTCAATATACTTTCAAATTGGTTGATCTAAAACTCTAAAGAAATACAAATACATTTCATTTGTTTACATTTATAAACTTTTTTATAATCTGGTTATATGTGTCATAATATACAGAAAGACCATATTTCAAGCAGACGAAAGGGGACCCAGAAAGGGAACTTGGTCAGCCTTCGATTCTATCCAGGGTCTGGTGTTATGGGTGCTTATGAAAGGGTGTGGATGGATTTCTCATCTAGCATCCACTTAACTCAGTGCATTGGTTGTTGTCTTAGTCACTTGTTTTGTTGCTGTGACCCAAGTACCCAACAAGAACAATTTTGGGAAGAAAAGTTTATTTGAGGGCTCACGGTTTCAGAGGTCTTAGTCCGTGGAAGGCTGTCTCCATTCCTCCGGGCTGGAGGTGAGGCTGAACATCATGGTGGAAGGCGTGGTTCCAGGGAGCAGAGAGATTCCACTCAGATACAAAATATATCCCGGAAAGGCAAGCACCCCACGATCCACCTTCTCCAGCCACATCTGACCAACCTACAGTTGCCAGTGAATCCCTATCCAGTAATTAACTCACTGATTGGGTTCCTTTCACCTCAGCCTTCTCATGGCCACAAGTTTTGGGGGCCCCTTTAGTCTAAACCGTAACAGTTAAGCTTGGTTAATCATCTGTTAGTGAGTAGAGACGGATTGAGGGATGGTTTTGCCATAGTGAGATGCACGTCAACTTCCCACTCGTGCCCAAGCCAACACCAGACGTGCAGAATGAAGGGTTTGTGTCCTTTCCATTGTTCCCCTTGATCATTTTCCTCTCTGATTCCCCAGATCCAATACTACCAAGACTTATAGTTCATGTTTAAAGAGGTTGAGAAATAATTGCAAGCAGTGGAGAATGGGATGCTTAATCTCTTTACTCTTCTCACCCAATACTCTTTCCCAGAGTGGGGACCTCTCAGGGTAGTCTTCCTGAGTCATTGGCAGATGGCAGAAATCTCTCCGAATGATCAGAGTGAGAAAGGGATGGTGTGAGTCACAGTGTTGAGCTTTATGCCATAAAGGTCACAAAACATAGGAACAGAAGGAACTTCAGAGATAACAAATTACACAAAATCCTCATTTTACACTTAGAAAGTAAAGGTTCAGAGGTGTCAAAACTTATTCAGGGAGCTAATAAATCAGTGGCACTAAAACACAGCATTTCTAGTTTCGAATCCACAGATTTTCCTTTATTTGGCCTAGAAAAAAATTCTCAAAACATTTCACTTATGTAACATAATATCTTTAGACCAAGCTGATGGCACTAAATATTAAATCACATTCACCCAGTAAGTACACACAAGAGGAGGTTGACTTTCCAACTTGACATGATCCCTTTGTTAGACTGATTTTGAAATCGATGACTTAGTAGCTAGTCATGGCAGCTACTTTAACCTATTGAATATAAAACTGTGACTTAGTAAGAATGAAGTCTAGTAAAGTAGACACTAAGCAATTAGTTTTTACTATGAGTTTGTAATGCACAAAACCTCAGGGAGGACAAGGGCAAAATGTATAGTCTCTGCACATAATAGTCTTGGCATTCTTCTCACACTTAGAAAATTTGTAGCAGCACCAGCCCCCCATTTATAAAAAAATTTCTGTTTGTTCATATGACACTTTGTATATCTGACTGCCAATGTATCATTAATAAAATGTGTTCAGCTACCATGTAACTCAAAAGTTAATGAGTTATCTTTACCAATGCTGAGATTTAATGTAAAATTAGGTGCTCTGTATCTTCATGATCATGTAGACATTTTGGATTTGAATGTAAATTTCCAAAGTCTCTTTCCATAGCCAGTACTGCCTCAGATGTTCTTCTTTCCTATCAGTATGAGAGGAATTAGGAATGGTTTGTGAAAAGTATCTTGGGCGTAGGTGTCAGATTTACAACTTATTTTTAATATATATTCTTTTTTGTTTCTGGGTTGAGTATTGAATCATCACTGACCTCAAAAATATTCAAACACTCTTTAGAAATCAATGAAACAAACTCATTTTGGTTTCTTAAGAGGTTTTCTGAGTGTAGGCTTCCTGGCTAGGAAAGTTTTATACTAACTTCAGAAAGCAATATTCTGATTACTACACTATAAGAGCATTCAAAATGAAATTAGTAGCAGGATTTAATATAGGCAATGGTGCAGTTTTACTGTACTGTAAAATACTGTTTTCAGTAATGAAATATCGAATATTTTCAAAAGGGTAATATATAAAGAATCTATAGATAATGTAGCTATTTAAGAACTATTGAGATATAATTTATACATCAACAAAATTGACCTTTTATAAACATTGAGTTTGATCAGTTTTGGCAAATTTACACATTTATGCAAGCATGTTTTCAATTTAGTCTCAAAAATTTAGAAACACCCCAAAATCCCTGTACTCATTTTCACTCAATTCCTTGTCCTCTGCTAGTCCAAGGACAATATCAATCTACTTTCTTTATCTGTAATCTTGCCTATTCTAGAAATTTTGTGTAAGTAAAATTATGTAACATACACGTTTTTAGATCTGACTTTTCCCCTGATCATAGTGGTTTTGAAGTTCATCTATATTGTTGTCATGTAGCAATAGGTTTTTTTCTTTTTATTGCTATGCAATATTCTCTTGTACGCATATATCACATTTTACTACCTATTCATTTGATGGACATTTTAATTCTATCCAGTTTTCAGCTGCTGTCAATAATACTGCTACGAACTTTTACATATAAGTCTTTGGGTGGAAATGAAAGTGCCAAACTACTATTGAATATACCAGTATCAATGTTGGCTATCACCAGCATGGTGGAGGGCTTCTCTTCTTCCACACCCTTATGATCCCTAGGCATTCTCAATCTTCTTAAGCTTAGCCATTCTAGCTGGATATGTAATATATCTAATGTGGTTTTCATATTCATTTCCTTAATTATTTTAAGAATCTATTCACATGCGCACTAACCATTAGTGTATCTTTCTAGTGGAGTTTCTATTTATGTCTTTTACCTGCTTTAAAAATTCAACCATTTGATTTTTATTATCAAGTTGTAAGAAATTTTTATTACTCTAGAAATAAATTGCACTCCAACATATTGGCTCAAGAACTGAATTACTATACAAGATGCCCAAAGTTCCACAAGTAAAAGGGAAAATCAATAAATTAGTTGGCATCAAATTGAAAAGCTTCTTCTCAGCAAAGGAAAGACTCAAGAGCATGAAGAGAGAACCCACAAATGGGAAAAAATCCTTACCACCTGCTCACCAGATAGTGCCTTAATATCCAGAATATACAAAGAACTTAAAAACAAGCAAGCAAAAAAAAAAAAAAAAAACCTTCCAAAAATCCTATCAATAAATTGGCAAAAGAACTGAACAGACACTTTTCAGAAGAAGAAATGCAAATGGTCAACAAACTTGTGTAAAAGCATTCAGCATTTCTAGCAATTAGAGAAATGCAAATTAAAACTAAAGTAAGATTTCATGTCACTCCAGTTAGAATGGCAATGCTGGAGAATACAAGCAACAGTAAATGTTGGCAAGGATGTGGGGAAAAGGGCACACTCATACATCGCTGATGGGACTGCACACTGGTGCAATCACTCTGGAAAACAGTAAGGACATTCCTCAGAAAACCAGGACTGGATCCACCCAGGTGGATTAAGCCAGGTCATGGCTTAATTTCTGATTAATTTTTTTCCTTTGGAGATCAAGGTTTTTAAATTTTTTATAAAGTGTCATCTATTTCATTTAATCCTCAAAACAACCTTATAAGTTAGTTTATCAGCTTTGTTTTATAGATGAAAAACATGAAAGGTAAATAATTTACTCAAGTTCACACAACTGGTAAATGAAATCAGAATCACACCCCAGGCACATGAGGCATATGGGTTGTAGCGTGGGTTATCTTTTCCTGAAAAGACAAGAGAATGGTGTTCTTGTGAACATTCTCGGCTGCCTTTCTCTCTTTTTTTGTAGAATAATAACAGGGTCTCTCAAATGGACGTATGACCCACTTATACTTCCATAATCCCATCTCTTTAGGCAGATTCGTGAAAACTTCCTTTCTATCAAATAAAATGACGTGTATCTTATAATATGCTGCTTGAGATAGATGGATTGGATTTCTGCCACACACGCCTCTCAAAAGTAATTAATAAAGCAAGCAAATTGCTCCTTAGACTGTCTAAGGCTCCATGTATACTTTTGTCTGTGTATAATTTTTACCTGGTCTTTGAAGAGCTTTTGCTTAAAATTATGACAAATCCACTCAACAAAAGCTATGACTGCTCATCTCTTTAGTTCATCAGCAAAAGTTTCAGTGTTAGACTTAACTCAGGAGTCAGGAAGAACACTGGGGATTTTCATTCCCTTCTTCCCTGGTCCACGTGCCATGCATGCCACTTCTGTCTGGTGCGAAGGGCAAGGGGCCTCTCTTGGGAGGCTGAAGATGGAGATCTTCTAAGCGGGTTTTCTCATGGTTGCACCAGCTGTCTTTTCCGAGTGCTTTCACTACCTTAGAATATGTAGGTAAGAGAATTATAGCTATGAGCTGCATTCTGGGTAATTGCCGGATCCTCTAAACTCAACAGAGGATCCAGGGGTTGCTTCATTATTTTATTTATTTTAAAAATTTTCTCACCTGAATCATCTTCTCCCCCATCCTCTCCTCTTTGCTTGCTTTTATTTCCCCCTCAACTTCCCTTAGAGATCTCTTTTCTCATTTAGGATCCTAATACATGTAGGGAATGGAAAGCCATAGAGTTGCCCACCGATTCAGGGAAAAGTAACCATATAGGGAGTGACTGGACGGGCTGAGTCCATCCAAAAAACAGTGCTGTCTTTGATGGGAAGTGAGACTTCTTTGCAGTCTTAGGATGTGAAGTATGAATGTCTCCAGGCAGCACTTCAAAAGCAATGTTCTTTCCTGGTGCCATTCTTTTAACTATTTTTTTTTTAAAGAGAGAGGGACAGTGAGATTGAGAGAGAAAAAGAGAATCAATTTTATTTTAGTTTTTCATGTGGCTTTCATTGTTCTGACCCTTCTTGGTGTATGTGGTGCTGTGGTTTGAAACAGCATCCTTGTACATGCCAGGAAAGTGCTGTAACCACTGAGCCACTGCTCCAGCCTCAGTGCCATTCTTTTAATATTTCCCTATCATTTTTCAGTATTATTCTAGGAAATCATTTGGATAAAATGGGGATGCTTTTAGAAATCCCTTTTTTTTACCCAATAAGGCTTTTGAAGTCTTGGACATAATAATGTCGTGAACTTGGATAGTGCCCTTATTCCAAGAAATGTCGTGTGTTTTAACTGCCAAGTGCCAACTCATCAGACTGCCTAGCACTTCTGTGATTAGGTCTTTATTTTCTTCAATTTTTCTCCACCATAAAATAAGAACATGAAACTTTGATGACAATTCACACATGATTTATATTGGCGAATGCCATACTTCCTCTCCTCTGTTTTGAAAATTCTCCAAGATTCTCTCCTTGTACATCATAGTGTGAGTACTTTATTCTTGGAATGAGTTAGTACAAAACAAAACTTTTAATTATAAAATTGATTATGTCACATATATATTTATCTAATATTTGATGGGTCTCCTACTATTTATAACAATATCACAGGACCAAAACCAGGTTGGCATTGGTACAATTCATAGAGTATATTCTGATTCTACCAATTACACATGCATAATTTGTGTGATTTCCTGCAATTTATTGCATGAGCGCCTCTTTGTTACCAACACCACACTCCAGATACTCATCTTTACCATTATCACCAGTCCTTCATTCTACCCCCTTCTAACCACATCCACCCCAGCCCCAACCCCTCGATACCTTGACAACCACTAATCTGTTCATCACATTTATAATTATGCTACTTCACAGATGCTGCAGAAATGGAATCATGATAGATACAAATACGTGTCCTCCTGAGATTGGCTTTTTTCCACTCTGTTTGCTACCGTTGAGATTGACCCAAGTTGTGTATATCAATAGCTCTTTCTCTTTTATTGCTGAGTAAAGAAATAACATGAATGTGTCATCCACCCACTGAAGGACATCGGGATTATTCCCAGTTTCAGGATATTAGGATTTTAAAATCTGCTAAAAAACATTTATGCATGAATTTTCTGCATAATTTTAACATGTATCTATAATATATGTTCAAGAATGCAATTGTTGGGTCACGTGTAAGAAAGAAAATGCCAAATCATTTCCCAGCGTAGCTGTATACTTTCCATTCCTGAATGGAGTGTATGGATGATAAGGCCTGTTATTTACATGTGATATATGTATATACTCCAGTTAGTTTCGGAAGCAGATAGTGGGCCAGTGCTTTCTAGCCTATAACATTTTGAAGGTAGAGATTCTATTGATATTATTTAAATGGCACACTGTAGTTTATTAGGGCATTTAGCACCTTTCTAATGGGACTTAATAAATATTTCTATACCATTTAGTTAGGATAAAAACAATTCAAAACAGGGCTTATGTTCATTGTTGAATCAAGTAAATAATTTCCAATATTATTAAATGAGAAATTCAAATCTGTTTTGGTAAAGCTGATTCTTTGCATCAAGATATAAAATAGTTTAAATAATACTTCTTAAAGACTCTTAGTGGGTTTTCCTTTACTTATCGAAGGAAAAAAAAGAAATCTAATAGATTTTGATGTCCAACTAAACTATTTTCATGTTGAGGATTCTAAAATATCCAGGATGCTCTAATTTGCAGAAATGATTGTGCATGGTCAGAGACTTCATGTAGCAGATACTGTGAACCCACCGTATGCTCCTTGAGAATGGGCGGACAAAATTTCTGATACGTGGAAACAGACATGGAGGATGTTATTTGGAATTGCCCCAACCGAATGCCCCTACCTGGCCTCCTTTCCCTTCCACCACATCTTGCCATATGTTGGGTGTTCAACGTGGTCCTGCAACTCTGACTCATTCCATAGCTCCGCAGGCCCTCAGCCACACTGGGCAGCAGTGGTAAGCTGTGCAACGGACCACTGATGTGGACATCCAGATAGCAAAGCAGCAACTTGGCCCTTTCACCGTGCCGTAATGTAAGAGTATGAGCTTGGTGCTGCCATTCTCATCACAGCCTGCAAGGACTGCAGGCTGCACTGCCTATCACTGCTCTGCTCTCAGGAGCACCACAGGGGATGATCTCAGCGGATGCTTCCTGCACTCTCGGCACACTTTAGATGCTGCAAGTGCCCAAGAGATCAGCACCTCCCAGTCATCGTATTGCGTCTCCTCACATCTACTTGGAATCCACGCTCTAGGCTACCTGCATATGCTTATAAAAACATAAATTATCTCTACTTGGTTATCGTAGTACCAGTGTGTGCACAGTTGCCAGTTACATGGTGTAGGGTCTAAAAAAGATTTTCAGTGAATAAGTGTAATCTGTACAAACTTTGAGTTAATGACATATATCCGCTAGGAAGCTGTCAATGAGTAGTCCTAAGTAGAAATTGTTGCCAAATTACATGCATAATTTATCCAAATATGCATCAATTATATGTATTTATACATATGGGAGCCATCGTGAAGAAACTTAATGTTTCTTGGTCTTTTATTTGTTTGGTTGTTTCGCTTTTTTAGAGGACATCAGAAGTTCATTTGGGGTTCACAGTTTCAGAGGTGCAATCCACAGTTGGCAAATTCCACAGCTCTGAGCCTCAGATGAGTCAGAACATCATGGCAGAAGGACATAGAGGAGCAATAAATCTTTTTACACTTACATATTTACACATACGTTGCTTTACAGAGCATAAGGAGTTGTGGAACCCATAAGAGAACAATAAGTGAACACCCTGTGTAGGGCATGAGCTTTCTTCTCCTTAGTCCTTGTTAATTGATTATGTCAGGTCTGAACTGAGGAAGCACATTTTTATGTTCCTAGAAGAGTTCATATTTTCTAAAAGTCATGATGATTTTCCCGTGTCACCTAATATTTTTTAAACACGATTGAATACACAGGTGTAGTGAGATGGTGATTTTTAATGTTTTTATTCGTGTGTTATAGTCACACACAATGGGGTTCATTTTGACATATCCATGATTGCATGTAAGATAACGTGTTCCATCTCAATCCCCAGTGCTTTACTTTGCCATCCCTTCCTCCCTCTCCCTGATTCTCCTCTTCTGCTCTCTTGGTCTTCCCTCCCTTTATTTATTAATTGTTTCACTAGTGCATTATTATTATACGTAAAACTGGAGTTCATTGTCCTATTTTCATACAGGCACATAGCGTAATTTGGTCAATCCATTCTGCAATCTCCCCCCTTTTCTTCTGCTCCCCTCGCCCCTCAGTGCCCTTCCTCTTCTGTTCTCCCTGCCTTTTTCATGAGATCCTCCCCTTTTATGATTTTAGTGCATTGTAGGTATAGTAATAGTGTGGTTCATTTTGATGTATTCATAATGCACTGAGAGTTGTGTATCCACCTAACTACATACCTTTTTATTTTAAAATATTTTTCCTTATATTTGAGTTTTTTAGGAAAAAATATGTGACCCAGAAAGAGAGGCAAATGATTAGGGGACAGAAAGAGGGAGGTCCGGGGAGTGCTGGGGGCTGATACTGACCAAGTTGCATTGCTGTATTGTGTGTTTCTATGAATATGTGACAACAAATCCCATCCTTATGTATAACTATAATGCACCAATAAAAAATAAATAAGAAAAAAATGAATATTTTTCTCACATTGCTTAATAATTTTGAGGTACTTTTGATATGTAGATCATCTTAATTTTCACACCCTATAGTTTAACAATCTGACCTTTTATATTTTTAATCAAAGACTGACCTTTCTCATGCTTCAGTAAGGTTAATATTTACATGACTTTTATTCTAGTTCTTTTAAGCATATTTTTTGATTTACAATTCCTTTCTAAATCTGTGCTTTTAATTTGTAGTATATCATGACATAGGATCTTTTTTAAAAAAATATTAATCAGTTATCTTAAGGACATCTCTTAAACAACATATGCTTTGCCCAATAATTGGAAAGGTCAATTTTACAACTTGCTACATGTTTTTGCAAAACAATAGATGCATAAAACACCAACTTCCTAAGATTCCAAGTACCATAAAAGGTTATCCCTCCCTTTTCCACTGTCCTTGCTCTTCTCATTTTATATCCCCAACTCAGAAAGCCAGTCCCTTCCCAGGTCCCCTGCCCCCAGCTCTTGCCACACCTCCCCTCTGTAGCCGTCTCACTGGTGATTCTTCGCCCAGGAAGCAAGAAAGGTTATTTTTAAAACGTCACTTGAAAATTATGATCCTTAAACTTGATGAGACTTTTTATTCTGAATTGAAACTATTCTTGGGAAAGAGTCCATAGGACTTACTGCATAAGGTGAAATGAAAATGAATTTTGAAACTTTCTGAAACCCCTGGGAGGGAACCATAACCTTGAGTAGCTTTGAAGGAAAGTGAGAAGGAAAAATAAGGGCTTTTTAATTTTTACTCCTGCTGGCTCATTGGTTATCTCTGTTCTTTCAACCTAGAGGATATACGAATGTAAACAGGGTAACAGAGTAACAAGCTAGACATGCAGTTTCAGCCATCAGCCATGCACGTGCGTGTGTGTGTGCACGCGCGTGCACATCATACTTCCCTTAGTAATACCTAGGTGCATGGGAGTTATATTATTTCTGATATGGGGATCAATTTCTGCCTTCTAGGATAAAGACTAGAGAGGACTGGGCAGAATTTGCCTTTCCCTGCCAGGACCATTTGGTGTACATATGCCATGTGAGTGGGGTACTGTCCGCTCTGAACCACAGGCTCATCAGCACTCCTGTGAGGATAGGAAGCACCAGGAGAGAAACCAACTTTCACCACTGAGAAGAGTGAGGAATTCATCACAATTGGGGACAAAAAGGAAACAATTAGTTCTGAAGTCCCAGGATGGTAAGATCAGACCCATAAGGGGTGAGTGTACGAGTGTGTGCACTGAAGTTACCTGTGCACGGACATGTCATAGAGATGTGTACATAGAGCCCCTAACCCAGTGGGTCTTAAGCTCAGTGCTCTGTGCAGATGTGGATTGACCCCAATGGCAGCACAAAGCACCCCAACCAATGAGCTGGAAGTTACTTCATTACAACTAGAAAAACTCTTCACAATTAAAAAATCTGAAAAACAAATAAATAAATAAGCAAAGAATTAAAATATATTAAAATATGCCCATGAAAAACAATATACGAATTAGAAGGAAGTATGAATTAATACTCTGGAAATGTATCACTTTTACTTATCATATAAGAAAAAATTCAAAATTTTGATAACAAACTCCACTAATGAGATTGTAGGAAAACAGATACTCAGGCACATAGCTTGTGGAGAATGTAAAGAGTTAAAATTCACACAAACATTGAACTTAAAAATGGCATGTAATGTATTTTAGCATTATTAATTCCATGAAAATATCAAAATCCACCCAGACATCTTCCAAAAGAAGACTAGTTGAATAAGTTATGATACATTCATGAGATGGAATTTGATGTTGCTTTAAAAGTAATGGGGGTGGTCTGAGCTCTCATATGAAGAAATCCTGAAAAAAATCAAATGCATAGCAATGTGTAACACGGCAAGTTTTGTGTAAAATGAGAAATATTAGCTGCTATATCCATGTTCTATTTGTATAAAGAATCTTTGGAAACATATATGAAAGTAATGGTAGTTATATTTATGAGAAGTGGGCACGAATTTGCCGTAATGGAAATAGGAATAAGACATAATAAAATTCTTAGTTTCAAAATCATGTTAATATATTACATCTACAAAGAAGTTAAATTAATCCAAAATACTATGAAATAAAAGGGGATTAAGGGAGAAGAAAATTAGGGAAAAAAAAACAAGACATCTGAATTTCTGGTAGAGTGGGCAAAATACACCAAAACATAGAAATTTCCCTTCCCAACACTTAACTGAATAAACCACAAATTGTAAAATCTCAACAAAAATTCACAAGAAGAAATAGGTAGGATCTAATACCACCTGAAAAATGGTTGCTGAGGAACAAAATCCAAGATTCTGGTAATTGTTCATTTTGTAATGATTCTTAGAATCACTTAAAATTACTTTTTTTTTATTCATTGGTTGTTTTTAGGTATATATGACAATAGAACATACAATGATATAATTATAAAAGTACTGATATAATTTGTTCTAATTCAGTCTCCAGTATTTACCTTTCCCCTTCATTCCTCCCACCTCCTGTTTCCTTCCCTCTACTCTACTGGTCTTTATTTTTTACTAATAGTTTTTTTTTAGTGTCTTGTGGATCTATACAATGGTGAGGTTCACTATGGTATATTCATATACAAACACAGGATAGTTAAGTCTGATTCGTTTCACAAACTTTCCCTATCCCATCCCTTTCATTCCCCTTTGTCTACTCTTCCCTTCTTTCCTCTATTTTTTTTTTAATCCACCTCATCACCCAGCTGATTTGAGATTAACTTTTACATAATATACAAAGCATTCACTTAGCATGATGGTCCCTAGTTCCATCCATTTACTGGCCAATACCATAATATCATTCTTGTTAATGGTTGAGTAATATTCCGTTGTGAATGTATACCACATTTTTTTTATCTATTCATCTATTGAAAGGCACATAGGTTGACTCCTCAGCTTGGCTATTGTGAATTGTGCTACTATAAACCTTTAGATGTGTGAATCAATATAATATGCTGATTTCAATTATCTGGGGTAAATACCAATAGTGGGATTGCTGGGTCAAATGATGGTCCCATTCCTAGTTTTTTGAGGAATCTCCTTACTGCTTTCTGGATTGTTGGTCCCAATTTGCATTCCTTCCATCACTGCGTGAATGTACCGTTTCCCCCACATCCTCCTTACATTTATTGTTACTTATATTCTTGATAATTGCCATTCTGAGTGGAATGAGATGAAATGTCAGGGGTGTAGTTTTAATTTGTATTTCTCTAATTGCAGAGATATTGAACATTTTTTACATATTAGTTGACTATTTGTATTTCTGCTTTTGAGAAGTGTCTGATTAGCTCCTTTGACAAATAATTCATTGGGTGTTTTTTATTTGTTTGTTTGTTTTTGGTGTTAAGTTTTCAAGTTCTTTGTATATCCTGGATAGTAATGCCCTGAAAACCAGGTGGCAAAGATTTTCTTCCGTTCTGTAGGTTGTGTTTTCACAATCTTGAATGTTTCTTTTGCTGTGAGGAAACTTTTTTAATTTTTTCATTCCATTTGTTGGTTTTTAACTGGTACTTCTTTTGCTTTGGGAGTCTTATTAAGGAAGTCAGTTTCCGAGCCAACGTGGTGAAGTATTGGATCTCCAATTTCTTCTAGCAAGTGGAGGGTTTCCGCTATAATTCCTAGGTCTTTGATCCACTTTGAGTTTTGTCAGGGTGAGAGATAGGGATTGTATTTTATTCTATTACGTACATATGAATTTCCAGTTTTCCCAGCACCGTTTTTTAAAGAGTCTCTTTTCTCCAACATAGCTTTGTCACTATTACACATTACGAGATAACCGCTCGTGGGTTTGTGTCTGTGCCTTCTATTCTCTTCCAGTGATTTTCATGCCTGTTTCAATGCCAGTACCATGCTGTTTTTGTTACCATAACTCTGTGGTAACATTGTGATGCCTCTTGCTTCGTTTTCCTAAGGATTGCTTTGGCTCTTCTGGGTCTCTTATTTTCCAAAAGAACTTCACAACTGCTTTTTCAAATTCTGTGAAGAATGCCATTGGTATTTGGATGGAGATTGCATCAAATCTGTATAGTGCTTCTGGGAGTATGGCTGTTTTGAAAATATTAATTCTGCCTATCCAAGAACATAGGCGGTCTTTCCATCTTCTAAGGTCTTCTTTCTTTCTTTAGTTTTCCATAGTTTTCATTATAGGGGTTCTTCTGCTCTTTTTTTTTTAGATTGATCCCCAAGTTTCCTTTTTTTAATCTACTGTGAACGGGAGTGTTTTCTAATTTCTTTTTCAGCAGGTTCATCATTGAGTATAGAAATACAGTTGATTTATGGGTGTTGATTTTGTATCCTACTACTTTGCTGAATTCATTTATGAGCTCTCTAGAAGTCTTCTAGTGGAGTTTTTTCAGTTCTTCTAAATATAAGATCATGTCATCAAAGAACAAATCAGTTGAGCTCACTTTTGTTTGTATCCCTTTCATTTCCTTCTCTTGACTAATTGCTCTGGCTAGAATTTCAGGGACTCGAAATAGGAGTGGTGAAGGTAGGCATCCTTGTCTGGTTCCTATTTTTAGAGGAAATAGTTTCAGTTTTTGCATTTGAAATGATGTTGGTCTTGGGTTTGTCACATATAGGTTTACAATTTTGAGGTAAGTACTTTCTATCTGTGCTTTTTCTAGTATTTTAAAAACGAATGGGTTCTGTACTTTGTCAAATGCATTTTTGGCATTAAATGAGACAATCATGTGATTCTTGTTTTTAAGTCTTTTCCTGTGGTGGATTACATTTATTGATTTCCATATGTTCAACCAACCTTGCATCCCAGGGATGAATCCCACTTGATCATGTTAAACTTCTTTTTAATGTGTTTTTGTGTGTGATTTGCCAATATTTTATTAAGAATTTTTGCATGCATGCTCATCAAAAATATTCATCTGAAGTTTTCTTTCTTTGATGTGTTTTTTCGGATTTTGGCATCAGGGTGATACTGGCTTCGTAGAATGATTATGGCAGAATTGCCTTTTTTTCTATTTTATGGTATAATTAATTTTTCTCTAAAGGTCTAGTAGAACTTGGCTAAGAATCCATTCAGTCCTGGGGTTTTCTTTGTTGGAAGACCTTTGATGACTGCTTTAATTTCATTACCTAAAATTGATCTGTTTAAGTTTTCTGTGCCCTCCTGGCTCAGTTTGGGTAGGTTATGTGTCTGTAGAAATTTGTCCATGTCTTCAAGATTTTCTAGTTTATTGAGATATAAATTTTCAAAATACCTTCTGATGATTCTTTCAATATTAGTATTCTGTAATGATGCTTCCTTTTCATCTTAAATTTGGATGATTTGAATTTTTCTCTCTTTCTTTGAGTTAATTTGTCTAAGGGTTTGTGAATTTTGTTTATCTTTTGAAAAATCAACTCTGTTTCATTCATCTTTAGTATATTTTTTTGAAATTTCAATTTCTTTGATTTTGGCTTTGATTTTAATTATTTAATGTCTTCTAATAGTTTCAGTGTTTTTTCTTTTCTTTCTGTAGGGTTTTGTGATGTAACGTTAGGTTATTTATTTGATATCTTTCTATTCTTTTAATATATGTGCTCAATGATATGAATTTTTCTCTTAGAACCGCCTTCATACTGTCTCAGAGGTTTTTTTTCAGTATTTTTAATTGGTTCTTTTTTTGCTATATACAACATAAATTCATTCATCATTCAAGAGTACATTATTTGGGGCTGTAGCGGTGGCTCAGCGGTTACGGCGCTTGCCCAGCATGTGCAAGTACAGAAGTTCAAAGCCAGCACCCATGTACACAATGAAGTCTCAGAGCAATGAAAGCCACATGAAAAACTAAACAAAAAGTGTTTCTCTCTCTCTATCTCTCTATCTCTCTCTGTCGCTTTCTCTTTAAAAAGGAAAAAAGGGTATATTATTTACTCTCCAGGTGTGAAAGTGATTTCTATTTTTTATCTTATTGTTTTCTAATTTCATTCCTTTATGATATGATAGAATGTAAGGTAGTATCTCTTTTTTTCTATCTCTTAGAATTTGCTTTGTGCCCTAATATATGGTCTATTTTAGAAAATGTTCCATGTGTCACTGAGTAGAAAGTAAATTCAGTCATTGATGGATGAAATATTCTAAAAATATCTGTTAGGTCCAAAATATTAATTGATTTATGTCTAATGTTTAAATTGGATTTGATTCTTTTTTGATTGTCTATTCTTCTATTATAATGCCTTTCTATGCTTATTTTCATTTTAGTTTTTTTTTTCAGGGCTGAGGACCAAACTCGGGTCCTTGCTTGTGCTAGGCAAGCGCTCTGCCACTGAGCTAAATCCCCAACCCCTTCATTTTAGTTTTTATTTCTTCTTCATAGCATATTTCTCTGAGTTATGTTTTGTAGTGCAAGCGTTCTAGTTATGAATTCTTATAGCTTTTGTTTATCATGGAAGGTTTTAATTTCATCTTCAATTTTGAAGCCTAATTTCACTAGGTATAGTAATGTTGATTGGCATCCATTATCTTTCAGAGATTGGTATATAATATTTTAAGTCCTCCTTCCTTTCAAGGTCTGGATTTAGAACTCAGTTGAATTCCAGATTGGTTTGCTTCTCAATGTGAGCTGTCATTTTTCTCTTGCAGTTTTTAAAATCCTATCCTTATTCTGTATGTTAGGCATAATAACATGTCTTGGAGTGAATCTCCTATGATTTTGTACATTTGAAGTCCTATATTTTCCCTCTTTAAGGTTGTTTTTCACAGTTATTTGTCACAGCAATAGAAAAGTGACCATCATGTGGTGATAAGATACTAAAATTCCAGGGCTCAATAGTGTATCATGTTTATTCCTCAGTTCTTGCCATTCTTCAGGGAATTAGAGTATGAGACTAAGCTCAGAAAAATGGGATCTGTCCCTAATGAGGTGAAGTGGGCCCTAACACTGGACTCTTGAAGGAGTATTTGAAGAAATAAAAGGAGAATGCAGGGCTCTATTCCTTACCACAGTTTCAGATAATCTTCTCTTTCTGGCCTCAAATTACACATCCTGAGACAGCAGATATTGGCTACAAATAATACTGATGGTTCAGGCTACAGCTCAGAACCTTCTCAAATGATCCAGAAAAGATATTAAGCAGTTATACCCACACCATTCCAGGACTTAAAGCGTTTGAAAAAGCTTCATAAAATAAGCACGGATAGGTTGAAAAGAATTAGGACTGCAAAAGCATGAGAGAAGAGAGAGACCCACGTGTAGGCAGAAAAGGAGAAGGACAGGATGAACAGAAGAAAGGGAGAAAGAAGGAAAATGCAAAAAAAAAAAGTAGAAAAATGGAATTCAAGGAACAGAAGGAGATCCTCTTGAAAGAATTTTAAAAATATGCTATGTATAGAACTGGAAAGCAAAGAAAAATGACAATAGAGTAAAAATAGTGATTTCAGAGCTGTGAAAACATCCTGAGGACCAACACTCTTGCACAGTTAGAGAATTGTTAGAAGAGAAATGACACTTGTGATCAGAAATATGCCTAATGCGCAATGGCATGAGATAGCCCAGTAAACACAGAGGAAGAAAACACGGAGACTGAAGTGGTGAGGTAGTTACCTACATAGAACAGAGCAGAACTGAAACAATTTAAGGAAAATCAGGGCTCCCCATCTAGAGTCAGCGATGAATGCAATGGGTAAAAAGTACTCAAAAAAGAAGAAAATTCCTTAAAATGAAGAGAAAAATGCAATCTGGTATTTGAAACAATGTGTCATGTTTCAAGAATTACTGAAGCAGACAACTTAATAATGTGCTATATCTTCTTCAATGCATTGAAATAGAAAGATAAGGGACTGAAGCAGTGGCTTGGTGGTTACGGATCTTGCCTGGCATGCGCTAGTACGTGGGTTTGAACTCCAGCACCACATGCACAAAGGAGTGTCAGAGCAATGAAAGCCACATGAAAAATGAAATAAAATTGACTCTCTCTCTCTCTCTCTCTCACTGTCCCTCTTTCTTTAAAAAAGAAAGAGAGTTTCAGAACTCGCACGGTCAGAGTCCTTCTCAAAAAATTATATTGATGCCTGAATCTGATTATTCAAAATATTAGATTAAATAACTCAGAAAGGGATAAGCTTTGGGAAATAATGGATGATGATCATGGAAGTAATAACAGAACAAATATGGAACAACAGTGAGAGTTATGCCTGCAGAAATTTTAAATATCATGAAAAAATATAACAAATAAAATTAAGTTGGAGAAGGAAGGACAAAGAAAACATAAGATCCGTAAGCTCTTTTCCTTTTATAGCAGAAAGCAAATCTTAAGAAAATAGAAACATGAATAGAAAAAAACCATTTAAAGATTTTTATATTTGTCATTTTTTCTTCCACCCTTTGATTCAACAAACTTTAACTGAAGTTCAACATTTCCTTCCCTTTAAACACATTTTATTTAAAAGATTCTATTAAAATTGTACATAAAGAATGATCACAGGGGCTGGAGCAGTGGCTCAGTGGTTACAGCGCTTGCCCAGCACACCAGACTATGCGGGTTCAAACCCCAGCACGCACGTACACAGCTAAGTGTCAGAGCAACGAAAGTCATGTGAAAAACTCAATAAAAATTGTTTCTCTCTGTCTCTCTTTCTCTCTCACTGTCCTTCTTTCTTTTTTTTAAAAAAAGGATTATCACAATATTATAAAGCTAATCCCATCTATGCAACTAGAATATAAATACTGTATGCATTTTCTGTATTTTCTTCCCACCTTTCTGTTAGTCTGTTTGTCTGTCTTTATACATTAATGCACAGAAAGTGTTTGTAATGAGGCTCCTCAAATGCTATTTTTAGTTTTTTGTGGTGGCAGGATTTGAAGTCATTTTTATAGTTTTTAGTTGTTCTTTTTTAGAGTTGTTTGAATTTTGCAAAAAGAACTTGTGTTTTTTAATAAAAATAATGAAGTCAGTATTCATAAGGTAAAAAACACACGATCATGATACATACCAGAAAACTTTCAGGACTGTGACCACATTTTAAAAGAAAATATTAAACTGCACCACAGTTAGCCTGCATGCAATGGAAGAGTCATTTTCTTGGTTTTCCCAAAAACCAAAATATATCTATGACTAAAAGTAATACTGAATCTGACATAGTTTGTTTCTAAAACAGTAAATTATCTCTTACGACTAGCCCATGATGCTTCACACACACAAAATTGGAGTGTGTGTTGGAGGATTTCCTCAATGTTTGAATTTGATTACAATCGTAGAGCAGAGCTCTTTAAAAGAACTTCAAAGTTATCAAACTCCATTATAGATATGGGTAAGGAAAGGCCTAAAGTGGAGAAGATATTTTTCCTGAAAGATTCATGACCAAGTTAACTGAAGAACCAAGTGCTGTGCTTTGAATGGTCATACTCCCTCAAGATCCATGAGCTGAATTAAATGCACTGAACTTCTATCCCCCAAGGTGACTGAATTGAGAGGAGGGGCTTTGGGAGGTGATTGGATCACAGGGGTAAAGTCTTGTGATTGAGACTGGTATCCTTATAAAAGAGGCCTCCTAAAGTCTCCCTGTCCTTTCCACCACTTGAGGATACAGTAGGAAGGTCCACTGTGAACCAGGAAGTGGACCCCACCAGATACCAAATCCTCCAGGGCCTTGTTCATGGTCTTCCCAGCTTCCAGGACTGTGAGAAATAAATGCTGTTGTTCATGAGTTTAGGATATTTTTGTTACAGGAGCCTGAACAGACTAAAACACTAAGGCAAATCCATCTTCTGAAACGCACATAATTAAGCCACACTTTTACATTATATACTTGATTTTTTTACCATCCAGAGATGAATGATGGATCCAATTCTATAGAGAAGAATCTCATAATTAAAATGCCACATTATCTGAGTATCTAAAAAATTGTTCATCTATTGTTTTTCCTTCCTTTTAACTAAACTGAGGCTGTTAAAGGCCTTAAAGCTTAAGTTTATAGAAAAGCAACTAGGTATTCATTGAAATGTCAACATGATTAATACTGGGTTGCTGGCTTAGTGGGTAATTGGGAAGAATCTTTTTCTTATTTGTATTCTGTAGATATTAGAAGAAAAGAATATGACTCAAGAGTCAGAAGATATGAATTTTAATCCTTACCTTCATGAAAGAAGTTTTTACCCCTACATCGGATAAAAAGGGCATGCTTCCTTTTCAGTAGTCACCAGAAATTAGAAAAATAATTGGTGAAAATAATTAACTTTTCAAAAAGGCTGGCCACAGATCCTCTGAGCAGCAGTGAGTGTGATCAGGAGGGGAAAGGATCATCATGTTTGGAGCAGTGAACTCACGAGCCCAAGTCACAGTGTGGGCCTCCCATGAAGCAGCTGGAGCTGCCGTTACCAATTCACTGTTTTCCGGTATGAGAAGGGGAATGTTCATCTGCTTCTGTGGTGACAGAGGCTTTCACAACATCCCCTGGCCAAAGAAATGCGACCACAGCCAGGATGACTTCAGATGCAAACTATTTCTGCAGCAGCAACAACAGGGAAAACAAAGCCATCAGCCAATTCCCAAATAAACTCATGTGAATGCTTCGTGTTAGCTGATTATCAAGGGGGTTTTATGGGAAACCGTATCAGGAATGTGGTGGAGCCTCCTAGGAGACTGTTTTTCCTGGCTTGAGTCTGGAGAGCAAAAGGAACACCACAGCAGTAGAATTGGGGTGTCAGAGTAGGGGTAGAGATGTCAAGGTCTTAATAAGGTCTTAGTCTTTGGCTTTGTCAAATCCTGGGAGACTGAAGTTCTCTCTTTCCCTTCCACTACTTACCTCTTCTCCCACCTCCAAGCTAGAGAGAAAGGGAGTAGCAGGATAAATACTCCCAAAGTGTTTGGGAATCATCATACAGACAATTTTTGTATGTAACAGCACTTCCCCATGAGTATATTCATATTTTGACAAAAAAGAAAAGCTGATTAAAAGTGTAGCTAAGGGGATGGAGCAGTGGCTCGGTGGATACGGCACTTGCCGGATACTGCGCTTGCCCGGAATGCGCAAGTACACGGGTTCAAACCCCAGCACCCACGTACACAGCAAAGTGTCAGAGCAATGAAAGCCACCTGAAAAACTCAATAAAAATTGATTCTCTCTCTCTTTCTCTCTTTCTCACTGTCCTTCTCTCTTAAAAAAAAAAGTGTAGCTAATAGTGCTACAGAAAGAGCACATCACAGGTGAAATATAGCTTGGAATATATTGAATTTCCAGTGTATTAGCTGTAATGCCACCACTTCTATTCCACCTGAAAAAATTACACATACACATACAGAAATGAAAGTAACTAACAAGACTTTATCATAAAGCATAAATTTGTTTCCACACTAATTTCTATACCAATAGATTATAACTAATCTTAAAATACAATGATTTTTTTCTAAAAATCAAGTAGGAAAACTAGCAGTTTTTCTTAAAGAACAAGACAAGGAAGTATATCATATTAAAATAGAACATACATATCCAAAAAACATTAAAACATCTTTAGAACAGAGGGCTGGGTGTGTGGCTCAGAGACAGAGTGCTTGCCTAGCATGCTTGAGGTCCTGAGTTTAATCCCAGATACTGGAAAAAATATCCTCAAAGTAACTTATCATTTAAGAATTAAAACTACCATATGAAATATTTGTTAAAAGTTTTTAATATCTGATAACATAAATACTGATTGATTTGGAACCTAAGTACAAAGACACTCTTCTGTGAAAATATAACTGAATTTTCAGAAAATATATAGAAAATTTCAAGGTATATTATCCTTTGATCCAACAATTTCCTTTCTAAGAATTTGTAAAATTACATTTGTTTAATTTCCTGTGCTTCTTCCTATTTTTAATAAGAGTACAAATAGGTAGTGTCCAATGAAAGAAGATCCAAGGCTCAGCTAAACTATATCTTAGTGACATCAGCTTAAACACGTTGTGTGGGGTACATATCAACTAGAAGATTTAGATATACCTAAAGTTTGGTGATGTATGTTTTATTGGAGCATTATAGTTATACATAATAGCTAGGATCATTTCAACAAAATACGTGAGCATGGACTCTGGTCCACTCCATTTCGGGACCACCTCATTCTCTCTCCACAGATCCCCATTCCATTCCATGATCCTCCCCTTGTTTATCCATTATCTAACCTTGGTTGGTGCTGTCCACACACACATAAAGGTGAAATTGCATGTGCTATATTTATATATGCCCGTATGTGATGTTGTCAAATTCCTTTTCATTTCCTCTTCAAAATAATTTATGTTGGCACATGGGGTCAACATAGAAAGTTTTTATACCTATTTCTGAACAGAAGAACACTAATCTCATATTGCAGAAACTTAAAGTGAATTACTTAATATTCGAAATAAAACACCTGTGTTTATCTTTGACAATGGATATTGGAGAGTTTCTATGAAAATCGTAGAAAGCAAGACTGGTAGGAGACAGTATCAACTGAAAACGAATAGCCCTGAGGATGTTGTTTTTCCAAGCATCTCTCAGTGTCGGAAGGATCAATCTATACCAGAAGGGGATGCATTGATTTCTATGAGATTCTATAGATTTTAAGCCTGTTTTTGATTGGAACATTTACAGTTAACACACCTGGGCAGCCTCAGCCAACCAAGCACCTGTTTAATGTGGTTCCACCTAACAGTTGGAGCTGTATTCTCTGAGCTCTGTGGGCCTGGGACACATTCTTTCAAGGAATATTTAACAAGCAGCACACACACTTGCACATACACAATTGCAATGTTCTATTACTAAAGAGGGAAGCCTATTAAGGCTTCCCAGTGATTATTGCTTTGTTAAAACTTATGACATTTTCTGCTGTAAGGGAAACTTTGAAGGTATACACCAGACTCCCAAACTGCAGGAATCCAATTTTTTATTTTGTGCCAAATACATCAGCAAAGCTTCCAAAGCATGGTGAACCAAGTGGAATTTAAATTTGAGAAATAGTGTGATGGGCATATTAAACAAGGCTAGATAACTTTTTGAAATGGACTGTGTGTTGTGGTTGAAAACAGGACTTGAAAATAAATTTCTCCTAGAATTTAGAGTTATAAAAATAGGCATCTTCCTAACTTAATTTTAATTTTTTATACTTTTTCAGTAAGTAACATGTCTCAGGCAATAAAGTTGTGGTTTCATGTTGGTTGAGTATGTATCTGTACCAAGCACTATTTTGGCACTAGAGATGCAGCACTGAAAAAAAATAGATAACATCACTGCCCTCCTGGATCCAGCCTACAGGAAATAGGTCAATAATGATCCTTTGAAAGAGTTGGCCAATCAGGAAGCTACATGAGTAAAGAAGCTTACGATTTTTGTAGGACCCTCATCAGTGAGGTGGCTGAGAAGGTTCCCAACACCTGCCATTATTTTCTAGTTGGTTTTTACCTTTTAAAATTGTGGGAGATGGAATGGCACCAACCTTGACTTATTCTGGGATTAGACATTTGTTCTTGATTGTTTGATAATGATTCCCTCCTAATTGTAAGACCATATTTAATGAATTAAAAAAAAACTAAAAAAATTGTGGAAGAATACATATAATGTAAGATTTCTCTTCATAACCATTGTAAGTGTACAGTTTGGTAGTATTAAGTACAATCCAATCGTTGGGCCACCAATCTCCACGATGCCTTCTGTCTTGTAGAATAGAATCTGCCAGCTTTCAATACTTCATACTAACAACTACTTTATAAGAATGAGGAAACTCAGGTCTTGGGTAATCTGCGACCACGTAATAATGTATGAAAGCAAAAATCTTTCATGAGGTAAATGTATTTGATGATAATATTTAAAAATGTAGGAATTCGTACTTTGTCCTAAACTACCCCCTTTATAGTGTTTTCGTCACAGTTCCGCATTCAGACGAAGTTTACTGTGCTAGAGGTATTGTTTACCAAAAACAGGCAGGGTTGGTATTTGCCAAGCTCCATGTATTTATTTTAATTTCTCCTTTAAGTGCATATCTGTGTTGGATTAACAGTATTATTAATAATTAGTATATGGTTTGATTTTAATTATAAGGTTATTAACAGCAAATTATTCAATCTGATCTAAACATATGCAAGGAGAAAAAAGTTTTTGTTACTTATATGAACAGTATTGCTTCTATAAAATTATAGATTAGTCCTGTACTTGAATTAGGGGTTTAGTACATATTAATAAAATTAATTTGCTTTAAATTTGTTAAATTTGAATGCTTTTTATTTATTTTTTTCTTTTTTTTAGAGAGACGGACAATGAGAGGCAGAGAGATTCAATTTTTATTGAGTTTTTCATGTGGCCTTCATTGCTCTGACTCTTAGTTGTGTACGTGGTGCTGGGATTTGAACCTGCGTAGTCACACATGCCAGGCAAGTGCTGTAACCGCTGAGCCACCACTCAATTTACTCTCAAATTAAGTTTATTTCCTTCTTCTAAATAGCCGTTCCTCTTTGCATTAATATTTAAATTTATACTTGGATTTGCATTTCTTTAGATAAATTTAAGTTGAACTGAAATTCCAATCTGGACAATTAGCTATCACCAAACTTGACTGCCTTTTCACCTCTACTCAAAAATCTTTCCACTCTTTTGCCACACAGACAGATTAGCTCTTTTAGCTGCTCATGTGAGTACCTCATCTAGTACTTAACTTAAATTCTTTTTTCAGAGTTATTTCTAGTTAACACGTTATGCAAAAAGAAAAATGTTTAATCTTTGCTTTTTAGTGCTTTTAATTTGGTCTTTTATCTTTCTCTTATGGTACCAGTATATAATTTCTATCTCCTATAATTTTATTAAGTGAATGCTTTAATTTATTTAGAGTGTTACAGATTAGTGATTAATGGGCTAGAATTAGCTCAAAGCATTCAGGAGAGATCAAGTCTTCCGGGTGTAAGCTGGGTGCTTTAGTTTAAGCTACATTTCGATTAATCCAAACACACTTTCCAGTATATTTACCTTGTTACATCTTGTCTCTTCTTTTATTATAATTGTCTGTTTTATCATTTTTTTGAGATATAATATTTGAAGAGGGTGACAGGCAATGTGTGGACACTTTATGGCCCAATTCAATTAAGTTCTCTATTCTTAACTTACTATTAAATCCTCTGTAGACTCTTAGGTTTCATAAAAACTATTGTGGGTGTTCTAAATGATAGAAAATGTAGCCCATTTCTTTCCACCTGGTAGGCTACAGCTTGACCTAGCATTTTTATAAAACTGTGCTGACTGTGATAGCTTGCTGGGGTTTCCTGAAGATGGCATTCTATAAGCTGATTTTGCAAAAGGTGGTAAGGTGAATGGTTGTGTCAGTCATAGAACAGGCTGCTCTAGCGGACGTCAAGCTCCACCACCAAATCCTTTTAAGTGTTAAGCTTTGGCTAGTAGAGCTCTGGCAAATATTTTTCTTAATTAAACATTTATGTTTAGGGCTAATTGTAGTAAGGTATCTAATCCCAGTTTTAGGTCTTCACTAGCATGTATTCAAATGTATTAAGCTACTTTCATGATAAATTTTTATTGTGACTAGGGCTTTTCATGGTTTAGCTTGAGCTTAGACTTATTAGGTCAATAATATCTTAAACATGCTTTACACCAGTAATTTATTAGTTAGGGTTAATTATATGACCACAGTGGCTGGCACCAATGCTCATACACTGTGCCAATGCCTGGCACAAAATTTACCAACCCTTAAATGGGAGTATAACTTAGTCAAACTTTCATTTATAAGCTTAATTTTAATCACTGCTGTACCCTGTGGGGGTGTGATTAAGCAAGGTGTTATTAGATACTTATAGATGCTGTACTTGATACTTGCTCCTTTTGATCTTAATTTGATACAGAGGGCATTCTCACTGGATTGGGCATGCTTGCACGAGTCAATTTACTACCAATTAATAAAAAGGCTAGGACCAAACCTTCATGTTTATGGAGTATGAAATACTCATCTAAGCATTTTCAGTGGTTTGCTTTGTTTAAGCTACATTAACTAATTAGTTAGTAATTAATAAGTTAACTTCCGTTAACTTACCACTGGCCTACACCATCAGTGACTGGGTAGAGGCTTGGGAACATGGCCAGGATCACCAAGTTCTAATTTACAATCAACAGTGTGATTTAGAAATAGGATAAGGTATCAATTGCCAGATCAGCAGTTCCAATTTGCTGCTTTTAGAGACACAGCACTATAAATAAGAAACTGACTAGGCTGATCTTATCTCTCTAAGCTAGCATTCAAAGCAAAGCAGGAAAGTTACTCACAGATGCAGGAGAGCATGCACACCATCTGAGGCTCCTCGACTGAGCATACTCTACGCACTGAGCCAGTTCCTAGGTCTTCTCCTAGAGTCAAATGAGTCACTGCACACGTATACAAGGATTCTGCAAAACAACTGATACTCGCTCTATTACCATACACCCTTTTCCAGTTTTTTTGCTTTTTAAAAATTTTTAAATTAGATATTTTTTCAAACTGCCTCTGAGACAGTGATATAATTACAACATAGAAAGATGAATAAAATTTTTTGTACTGAGAGGCACTCTGTAATCTCGGTTGAAGTGAAAACCTTAGTTGGTTGTTAATTTGCTAGATGAATTTTCTCAGAACTTTGACTAATAATGTTCAACAAATACTCACTGATAAAGTTTTATTAGTTGGCTGCAGCTGGTGTCCCTTCTGAAGAACAGGCTGTCCATTCTGTGTGGTCTGCGACTATGTTATTCTGTTTATTAAAACTTGAAATATCATCATGATTTAGAATTCATAACTCTTCAAAGTCCCTGATTTCATTCCAGTGGTCAGTAACGAATAATGATCTGTGTGCTTCTTGGTTTGCTTTTCTATATCTGGAATTTAAAGCAGCTAACGTTGAGATCTTTCCTCTTATCACCATAGTCTCCACTTCCCATTGATCTGAAGACGGAGGAGATAAATGTAGTTATTTCCCTCAAAATGTGGGATACCTTTTTCTATGCTTACCATGTTTGTAGACTTGAAAGTTCCACTTGTTTTATAATACTAAAGTTGTTGAATTCTTCCCTGAAATGGTTTATTTCAAGTTTCTTTTTAGGCAATCTGAGCTTTCACTAGTTCTAAATGCTCTAGGATTTCATATAATGGAAGTTCTTACTTCATCTTGGTTGAGTTGCTCAAGTAATGTGTTTCTCTTAAGGGTGACACAGTAGCAACTTTTTGTCCTGTCTGAAAGATCTTTCCCTGAATTATTTTGTATTACAAAACTGTCTTCAAACAGATGACCACAAGCATTTGAATATCGGGGATTCAAAAGATTTTATTCACATTAAAGTGCTAGAAAGTTATTACATTCCAACTCATTTCCAGTTCCCAGGCTCACTGAATTGCTGAATCATGCTGACTCATGGATGGCGCTAATCCCTGGGTGATTCTTATTTATATCCTGAACTAAATTTTAATTTCTTTAAAAAATATTTTATGAAAACAAAACACAAAAAGAAAAATCTGTCTGCAGCTTCAACTGGTATTTTGAGTTCTGTATCTCATTTACCAGAAATACCTCAGTCAGGTTGGAAATGCTATAAATTATGAAATAGATATAAAGGTACAGCTTCCTAAACTATTGTAATGATATTTTAAGTTTATATAAATAAAGTAATCCATATACCTTAGTTCACATGGGCCACATACTAGCCATATTCTGTTGGGAGATTAGACATCTGCTGGAATAAGACCTACCTAAGTAGCTGTTTGGGACATTCCATAGTTACTACCCCCCTGATAATTTTCTGATGTCAGAACTTCTTGAAAATATGCCTGTTTGGAGTTTCACTTGGCCTTATTCCAGATCAACTATGGTCCAAGACAAAAAACATGAAGGTAACTTCTCTGGCTTAACCGGATATTGCCTATAGATGGATCTGGGGTTATTGTATGGTCCCTTTGTTTCCAGCTCCTGGTACCCATATTCTTAGCCTAAGTACTTTCTAACAAGCTAATTCCATTGCCTGTTTAAATTTTCCTGTTGCCTAAATCATCAATACAATTTCAAACTGTTGGTCAGTGTAGAATACAGGCTATGCCCTGCTCTGAATTACTTCTTGATGTACAGAACAATAGTTTTCAAACTGTGCCTAACTTTGAGATACTTCATTTCATAAGGCAGTAATCTGACATAAGTTACTGTATTTTGAGTTCAAATGCCAAGATAGAATGAATCTACACCCTGTTTCTACAAGTAAACAGCCACTGTCTTCCCAGCACAACCATAAGGTACAATTATTAATAATTTACTCATGCCAACTTAATATAGTAAATTAGGAGCACCTGGACACAAACTTCACCCCCTCATCCAAGATCTGCCAAAGGAGGAGCCACCAAACCTGGACACAGCCATAAACTGATTCCATCACCTGCTCACTCATCATGAGCTGTGCCCAGGAAAATTACCACACAGACAACCCTCTGATTCTGTCCCAGCCTTCAGCTCAGTGCAGTTTCTCCTGCTCATGATGATGACATAAACCCACTCCAAGATGTTAATTCAAGCTGGTGCTCTGAAGCTGCCAACCTTCTGAACCCTTTGGCTTGACCACTCTGCGAAACTGGTCATTAACACTTATTCAACCACTTACAGTGACTTTTTGCATTCATACCTCTCTGCCTGTGCTCCTGCACAGCATCTTATAGCCTTACAGCTGCCCTAGATCTTTCTTAGTCTTTCTTGATGTGATGTGTATACATATGCTTGTGTACAATATAATATGTGACTTGAGTGTTATAGATAATAGCAATTAAGATTAGGATGGAATAAAAGTACTTGCGTTTGCCTGATTTCAGACTACCAGGTGACCCACAAATATTCAATGAATTCCAACTCCTGAAAGTGTTGCAGTTTGTGAGTTTTTTGTTATTCAATAAATTTGAACATTGTGGAAAGATGTGAATGTGTTTGGTCTATGTTAATGGCACAGCTCACTCACAACAATAAGAAAGCAGCAATGGATTCATTTTTCAGGAAACTAAGAAACTGAGTGAGAATTTTTTAAATTATTCCATTTTTTTTCTGATTAACATGTATCAACCGTACATTCTACTGGTATTCAAGGTGATATTTCCACATATGCAGATAGCATGCATTAATGAAGCCCAACCTCCTTTTATCTTCCCTTCTGCCCACACCCTTCTGAACTTCTAATGATCATTTTTCAACATTCAGGTTGACATTTTTTAAGCTTCCATGGATGAGAAAGATCATGCAGTAATTGTTTCTGTGTCTGGCTTATTTCAGATGACGTAATGTGATTTGTTGCAAATGACAGGATTTCACTCTTCGTTATGGCTGAAACCTGATCATATTATCTTTATCCCCTCATCTGCTGATATACACCTACATTGATTCCTTATCTATTGTAAATAATGCCATAATAAACTTAGATATACAGGGGTCTTTTTACTGATTTTATTTTCTTTGGATATCAATCCAGAATTTGGATAGCTGAATCATATGGTGGATTTACTTTTAGCTGTTTTCAGCAAGAAGATAAGGTTTGTTTGCATCAATTTCCTTAGACTCTGTCTTTTACTAATGGGCTTGGTGAAGGAGCAATACCTGCCATGTCAACAAGCTTTGAGTATTATCAGAAGATAACATTTCTAGATACATCCATGAGCTAAATATTAACTTTCAAATATTGTGTACTTATGCAGAAAGGTAATGACCAGATCTGTAGGAGTGCACAGTGAGAGTTTTAGCAAGGTATGTCCTGTTAGTGTCACTCAATCAGCATGAAGTGAGGACTGATGGTCCAACGATGTCCTCAGTACTCGTCCTTTGTGATCATCAGTGGTGTTTGACACCAGTGATTGCTACCATCTATTCCCAGATTATTGCAATAGTCTCCTAACTGTTATCTCTGTTGCAAACTTACTTGCTGGTTTAACAAAATTGGATGATGCTTACACACTCTTACAAAGCATAAGAGATTGAATTGATGATTTGGGAGATAACACACGTACACTTATTTACCTCTTATCATCCTAAATCTTCACACTCATTAAAATGCAGTATATATTAAGCAAATTATTTAAAAACCTGTGGTCCACAAAAAAAAAAATACTTACCTGAGATCCCACACTCCTTATGGGTGAGCCTGATCAAAATTCTATATAACGTAGACACTTTTAAATGACTTCTTCTGAAAGTGGGGCTTTAGGTATACTCTGTGTGCTAATCCTGTCCTGATGTCCAGGCACTTCAAGCCTTTTGCATTTGCTATTCCTGCACAGAAATTCCACTAGGTAGCTATAGGGATTATAGGGAGTTATCCCTCATCTTCTTCAGACCTTACACAAATGTCCCCTTCTCAGTGATAACTACCCCTGGTCATCCTTTTTGATAAGGCGAATATCTCTGTCTCTTTATGACCTTCCCTTCCCTATTTCTTTCCGTCCCTCATCACTGTCTGACATATGTATTTGTTTATTGCTCTTGTCTTCCCATCTAAGCACCCCAAAGACAAGCATTTTTTAACTGCTTATTCACCATTGTATCTCCAGTTAATCAAGAAAAGTTTTGTTGAATACTGATGGAATAGTTCATGATGATAGTTCATGATGATTAATGAGCTATCCTTGGACTTGACTACTTTAAAGTTTCCCATTCAACCCCCAAATCCTTTATAAGTGTCCACTTATAAAATCTAATGTATACATCAAAATTCTTCTAAAATATATTAAAATTTAATTAGGAATAAGTCAACACTAAACTTAAAAATATTTACAAACAGTATTTCATGAGAGGTGATTTGCAGACTTTCCATTTTGTACAGTCATGAATATTGCTTTCATGTTCCCAAAACCTTGAAAAGAAGGATTCAAATTCAAAATTACTATTCACTGGTCTTTTCTGTATTTTGTCATGACATGCAGTGTTTTATTCCTTCTGTTTCTGGGGCTTACATAAAGCAGACAACTTTATTCACCTCGTTACCATCTCTTGACTCTGAGTCTTTTCTCTTTCCAATTTGGACATATTTAGATTGGTTTTCATTTCTTTTCCTGTGACTGAGCAACTTCTTTTTAAACTCATATTTTATCTATAAAACTATCTTTCTACTGTGATAACCTTCAGAATAATGGATGGAGATAGTTTCTATGAAAGAAAACTCAGAAAATCATTTGGAATCGGGCAATATATGCAAAATCTGACAGACATTTTCTCATGAAAAGGGGAAAAAACTACCAAATATCATATTCTTTTAATCCTTCATATTTGTTTCAGAGAATAAAGTGGCATTTACAGTTCCCATGACATTAGAAAAGTATTTCAGAATGTCATTTTACATGAACCGTATTACGGTCTTCTAGCACAAAATGTGATTGGTCCTCTTTTGCTTCCTTGGCACCGTTGAGGCTGGCATAAATCAAATGTAAGAAGCACACTATAACCTTTTGTAAATTCTACATCAATGTTAACAATGAAATCAGATTTCAGGCCGTGTGAATTCAGGTTCGCAGAAGGAAAGAAATAAAGAAATAAGGAGAAGGGAGAAGGAAGAAAGGAAGGAAGACTAGGGGAGAGAAGGAATGGGAAGAAAGGAAGGAGGAAGAGAAAAGAGAGCTTCAATTTCAACTACACTTCTTTGCCTTTCTAGTGATGATGTACTAATGCAGATAAATTCCTGATGTAGTATTAGTCTATAGTAATAGTTTTGACCCTACACAACTTAGTACTGATGATCCTTTGCTCAATTCTACCCACACCAATGTCCCAGTGTAACCAATGACCTCATTTTGAAGACAAATGGACTACTCCAAGGGAGAGATCTGTGGTCCTGTATGTAGGATGTGTGGAATGAAACCACTTATTCTCAACTCTTTTATTTTTGTGACCTAGACAGTTCAAGTTCTATACCTTAGAAAATTGGAGGGACATTTTCTGGGTGACATTATACATGAAATACTAATAATAATTGTAGATTTTATCTTGGTGTAGCAGTTAAGAGTTTGGATTTGGGTATACCAGATTCCCTACCATTTAGCTGCTGTGTGATGTTGGGTAAGTTTATACACTGTACTTCACTTTACCCTGCTACAAATCAAAAGCTAAAGTAGTTTTTCTCCTAATCAATAAAATAATTAAGAGCAGTACTTAGGTTATAGAATAAACTCCATAAATATATTATTGCTGTCATTTTTGTAATCATATATTTATTGCTACAGATTTTGCTTTTATCATTGTTTTAAGTATTAGCATTTTTGAGAATTTATACTTAAATATTATGAGCTAAATTAAGAAAGTAAACTTTGTTTTTTTCTTTTTGAAGCCTTCTATTGTAGTAGAATACACATAAAATATTTACCATCTTAACAATTTTAAGTGTCCAGTTCATTGATAAGTGTATTCCTGTTACTGTGTAATCTTCATTACCACCCATCTCCAGAACTCTTTTCATCTTGCAAAACTAAATTGCATGTCCATTAAACTCCACATTCTTCCTGCCCCTTAGCTCCTGGTGACCACCATTCTATTTTCTGGCTCTGTCATTTTGACTACTCCAGGTACCTCATGTGATTGAAATCATACAGGTATAACTGATTTTTATTTCATTTAACATATGTCCTTAAAGTTTATCTATCTGGTAACATCAACAGAATTTCCTTCCTCTCTAGTGGGAACATGCATGTGCTCATGTTTCTGTGTGTATGTGGGTATCCCACGTTTTTACTATCCGGCCATTTGTTCATGGACACAGCTATTGTGAATAATGCTGCTATGAACATGATTATGCATATATTTTATACACTGTGTTTTCAATTCTTTGGAGTATATACAAAGAAATGGATTCCCTGGATCCTATAGTAATTTTATTTTAATTAGTTGTTTTACATTTCCACCAAAAGTACACTGAGATTCCTATTTTCCCATGCCCTCACCATGTTTGTTTTTTTATTAGATGCCCATACTAAAATCTGTGCGGTAGTATCTCATTTTATTGCATTAATGATTAGCTATACTACTTTTTCATATATCCACGGGCTATGTACATGTCTTTCAGAGAAATGTCTGCTCAAGGTCTTTGCTCACTTTTTAAATCTTTCTTATATTTTACTATTGAGTGATCAGAATTCCTTATTTTGGATATTAACTCCGTATCAGATATGCAGTTTAAAAATATTCTCCCCGTTCCATGAGGTTGTGCTTGCTCAGCTGAATATTTGCTATGCTGACAGATTTTAGTTTGAGGAAGTCCAACTTGTCTATTTTACTTTTATTTCCTGTGCTGTTGGTGTCGTATCCAATAAATCATCACAAGACCAGTGTCATGAAGCTTTTCTCCTGTTTAAGGGTTTCATTTTAAGGAATCACCTTTAAGATTTCAGTCCATTTTAGGTATATATTTTTGTATATGGTATAAGCTATGAGTCCAGTTTCATTTGTGTGTGTACATGTGCGTACCGTTTTCCCAACACAATTCATTGAAAGCACACTCTTTTCCACATTGTGTAATCTTCAAACCCTTGCCAAAGATCAGTTGACTGTACATGTGTGAGTTCTTCCTGGGTTCTCTATTCTATTCTGTTGATCTGTATGTCTGTCCTTTTACACTACACTGTTTTAAGTACTGTAGTTTTCTACTATGCTTGGAAATTTGGAAGTGTGAGGCTTCTAATTTTATTCTTTCTCAATGTTGTTTTAGCTATTCTGGGTATTTTGAGATTTTAGATGAATATTAGAATTTTTTTCCATTTCTGTGTGAAAACTCTTCGTGTTTTTCACAATATTGTATTAAATCTACAGATCACTCAGTGTAGTATGAATTTTTATTTATGTTCCAGATCCATAAACTCAGAATGTCTATCAATTGTTCAAATTCCATCTAAGTTTTATGCCAAAAGGCACATAGTGACATTTCACTAAGATTATTTTTAGTGCTGTATTTTATTATGGGATGGGAATTTTATTATGTCTTCTGCTAATATTTTTGAAATAAAAAAATTGAAAACACCTCACTTGCAAGAATATTTTTTTTATTATCTTTTTATTCTGGAGAGTACATAATTATTCCTTGTTATGAAACATGATGACATTTTCATTCTTTTTTTTTTAATTTTTTATTTTTGAACAACCTTACAAGATTTTAACAAAATAATATAAAATGTGTATAAAATGTGAATATATTCTGGATATTGCAATTATCCCCAGGAGTGCCCCCCCATTACCCTCCCTTATCCCTCCCTTCCCCTTCCCATTATAACTCTAAAAAGTATTAGATTGTAAAGCATTACATCTTATCT